>JAOEHY010032251.1:0-25497 GCA_025447955.1 Psilopsiagon aurifrons
GGGGGGCTCGTGGTGGGGAAGGGGAGCGGGGTTCTGATTTCAGAGCGGAGCCGGAGCGCGGCCCTTTAGCAGGCGCTGGGAATAAGGACAGCGATCCCTGCTGGAACCGGGCAGCGGGCTCTCGTGGGGCCTCTGGCGGGCTGCCGGCGCCGATTCCTGGGTGTCCTCTATGGGATGCTGCGCGACGCCTCGGCGCTTCCCTTGGTGCCGAGTGTCACCGCAGCGCTCACAGAAGGCAGCGGTCAGGGCCGCTACACACATAAGGAATAGGTCTGGGTGTGCCCAAGGGAGCTGACTCAGGTGCCTCAAAGGCTCTCGGGCACCTGATGTGTTTGGAGACAGCGCTGGCTTTCAGGGCGTGAGCAGGTGCTGCCGGTGCTGAGGACCTGCGCTTGTCCCGCCTGCTGCTTTCGTGATGTGCAGGGGGCTGCCGGGCTCTGCTCGTCTGCATGTGGCCTCCTGCCTGTGGCCCTGGCACGGGCATGCAGAGCTCATGGACTCCGGACCTGCTGCAGAAGGCAGCAGGGGTACCGACGTGACAGCTGGCATAGCGATAACGTGCTGCAGGAGCCAGGCAGTAAAACAATGGTTCGGGCCAGAGAACTTTTGACTTGCAGTTTGTTTTCCTTGTTTTCAAACCCTGTTGCAAATAGCAAGTGTGTTTTCCTAAGCGCCGCAGGCTGCATTAGAAAGAAAATCATCTCAACATCTGCAGGGCTGAGGTACCAGTGGAATTCCCCAGCAAAAGCGGCCCATGCAAACAAAAGTAATGGTTTTTCTTTAAGCCGTTTCAAGTTCTGCAGAGTTTGTGTGCTTCATATTGCAAATGGCACTAATGAAGCCACTCAGCTTGGTTACTGTCAGCGCACGCATTTCTGGCCATCCACGCACGGCATTCAGATTCTCAGTTGCTGGGTTGTAACTTGGCTCAAGCTGCAAGATTCCAAATCAAGCCCTGAGATGTCAGAGTTAAAAAAGTGAGAGCTCAGAATCAGCCGTTTTACCTGGTGATGACTTACAAAGGCAATACCAAGAGCATTTTGTCCAGGGAAATAGATGTAACCCTGGCACAGGAGACAGCATGAGCCATAAAAGTTTTTTCATTCCAGTAAAAAGCTCATTAGCTGTTATCAAGATCTTTGGCATAACAGAACAACTAAGCTGAGCAAATGGGTTACTGCAGCTCACATACCCTGCATTTAGAAGGACCCCTGAGACCTCTTTTCCATCCATACATTGATTCCAATAAGGTACCATGTTATGAGGAGTAGCCGTACAGCAGAACTGTATCCATGACTGCTCAATTACTCTGAAGGTCCATGTCTAAATTACGGTCCAACACAGAAGATTTAAGCTCTAAACTCACCCTTTTCATGCTGTGAAACAGCTGCAAAACAGTAACAGAGCCGCTCCAAATTATTTAGCACCCTATTGCCTCCCCTGCTTGTTGCATAGTTTGCAGCAAGGCGAGGCCCGCAGCATCTGCAGTGGCCCTTCCACGTGATCTATTTCTAAAAGCTTTGGGAAGTACATTTTTCATAGCACGATTGAGAAGAGTGACATGACTGGTTCTGAAAGCACACTCCAAATAGCTTTTCCAAGCAGGGCTATCTAGAAAATGAAGTTTACCGTTAGCTATGCAAAAAGTCTCTAAGGTGGGAAAATTCCAGTCTATATTGTATCTGTTCTTAACATTTACAGAAAATAGCTCACCAGCCATCTTTAATATTTGACTTCCCTGCTCCAGTTTCAAATGCTTGTAGCTTCTGTTTATGCAAAACACTCTCAAGTGTTTGTCACAGCTTGCTTTTTATTTGAAATTCACAGGAACATTATGTGCTGTACAAACAATCAAGATGCTGCTTTCATCAAAGATCCCCTTTGGATATTTTTTGCCTGTGTGCTTAACATTTGCATTTGACACTTTGCATAGATGTTCTTAGTTGCTTCTCTTAGACGGTGCTGTGTACTCCTGTGGACCCACAGGCCATTGGCTGAAAAAAATCACTTAGTCATACAACAGCGTTTTAATGTGGCGATTAATGAAATATAAAAAGTAGTGATTTTTTTTTGTTATTTACATTATTTACAATTCTGCAAAAAATGGAGAATTTCTCCAATTGTTTTTGTTTGGGTTTTTTAACGTGGTTGGGAGGCAGGAGTTCAGTTGTCCTAGTGAAGTTGTAGATTGAAGTATTAGCTCTTTGTTTTCCCAGGATTATGATTCCTGATTTTACAGCATGCCAAACACAATCGCCAGGGCTGAATGCATAGTCTCAGCACACTAAGGTTTCACAGCAGATAAGAAGGTGTCCTCTGTCCAACTTGCAAAGATGGCACTTGGTGTATTGTATGATGAGAATTATGTTTTCTTGTCATATGCAAAAAGAGAAATTGCAAACACTTAGGCTCACTGTTACTCATTACTGCTGAAGTATGTCAAGAGTTGATGAGATGCAGATCCTGGGGCATTTTCATACACTATCCAGGTGAGGCTGTAAGGTTTTTGACGTTTTGGACTGTGGCAACTCAACCTGTCCCAGGCAGGGGACCGATTGTAGTGGTCTTAATTTCTCTGTCACAGATATATTTGGTTTGGGTAACTTTTTAATAACAAACCTTACTATTCTCTGAAATTACCTTATGGCCAAGTTGTTATAAAAGCCCCTTTTATGTGGGCTTGTGTGGACAAGTCATATAGGTACCAACCTATGGGTGTGGATGGAAATGTTACCGACTATCATGCTGAAGAGAGATATAGTACATGCTGAAAGATAGCATGTGGAAGTCCCCCAAGAACTGATAAGCTTGAGAGACCACTAGACCTATTGAATTCACAAAAACAGGTAAATTCAGTGTACCAGGAGCCTCCCAAATCTGCACAAGGCCACTAGCACACACAAGTATTAACAGATTGAGTAACTCAGACCACAACCAAAAAGCAGCAGCTATGGCTGCTAAATACAACTGAAACTACAGGGCTCCGTATGTACGTACTGGGAAAAGAGAAGCCCTTCAAAGGCTTTCTGAGCCCCTTAGGAGGCAGGTGAGGTTGGCCTCCCAGTTTAGCAGAAACCAAGTAACAATGTGTATGTGTAATCGATAGACATGAATGCACTGTACGGATAATTATCTGCTAACAGCAGATTCTGTGGATAAGAACTCCTTAAATAATAAAAGGTGTCTAAAATGCTGGTTGACGTTTGTGTCTTCCCTGCCTTGAAAATCGGACTCCCAAGTGACCGTACTGCTGTCAAATGCCACTAGGTGGCCATACCGACCTGCGCCGGCTGCCCGCCCTAACTCCACGGTGATCCGTCAGCCTTTCTACCGCTTCATGTGATTGCAGCTCGGTCTTAAAGCGGGTTTCATCAAGAACAGGAAAAAAAATAAAAACCATAAATTAGATTTGGAAATCATCTTTTACCTGCTGTTGTTTAATTACTTGTAGAACTGTATCATGTACCTTCAGCACCTTCCCACAGAGCAGCGAAAGTGTCCTGTTAAGCAGTGCTTTGCGTCGGTAGTATTCTCTGATTTTGGAATCTGTTCACTCCCTTCTGCACATTCAGGAGGCTCTCCATTAAATGCCATCGTCCAAAATCCACATCTACTACTGGACTTTTTCCAATGAAGAAATTACTGTTGTTCATGTGAAGTCTGCTTCCTGGCTGGAGTGGCTTGTTTGGCAGAGAAACCGTCTCCCCCAGATTCTGTTATTATGTCTTCTGTTGCACAGAATTCAGAATGCTGCCTCCATTCATACATCAGTGGTTATGTCCTTACAGGTAACTTTGGTTATGTCCAGTGCCACAGTTCTGTGCATTCTTGCACTTACTGTGCAGCCCTGTCTCATTCAGATTCTTGTTTCATAGATTCCCTTCCAAAATATATCCACTTTAAGGTTCCAGATTTTTCCCTTCCTCATAGGATTAGACAGAAGCTGAGGCCTCCTCCTCTGGAGATTACACTATAAAACTACTTCTAAAATGAGCTCTTGCTGTATGCCACGCTCACTTGTAGCCCAGATTTTGCTGGAGATGGCATTTCTGCGGATGTCCCTTGCTGCAGGGCTTTGTGGCTGTTGAGCAGATGAGAGCAGTCCAGCCCCTGCGTCAATCACTTTGTGGCTATAAACGATATGTGATTACCTGATTCTGCCTTGGTTGCAGGCACAAGTACATCCAAGCAATGTACTCTATTAAGCTTCACATTGAGTATTGTTATAGAAAGGGGGTTTTGTTTGGTGGTGCACACTTCATAGTCACACATCCTTTTTCTGTATTAAGTTTTCGTTTTACCCAACAGTCTCTGGACTTGCTAATAAGGTTTGCAAACACAAGACTTCATTCAGCATTGAAAACTAAATACAACAAAATAGCTAATACATCCTTTATATCTGGTTCAGAGAGCTGATAACTGCACAAATACTCATTGTTTTTTCCCATCTTGTGTGCAATGTTGCATATTTAGTTCCAAAAATGTTGGGTTTAGCAGCCAAAGCTTTGCTGCTATACTGCAAGGGCTTCTGGTACAGCTCTGTTTCCCATCCACACAGGGGTTTTGCTAAGCATCTTTTCACTTGGTATCCACTTTTTTTGGCTCTGTGTTCATTTTCCCAGTGGGAAAGCCAGGAACACTCACAGTTTGGTAAATTATGGAAGTGAGAAGACAGTCATTTCTTCCTGGATATGATGAGCCGGGTTTATGTGATCACATTAGAACGTGCTAATTTACTGAGACTCATCAGGAACTTGTTGCAGAGATACTTTAATTGCCTGTATGGACAGCTTTACTCCTGTGCAGCTGTGAAATTAAGCATAGCAGCTCCTTCCCTCCACACCATCTTTCTGTGTTCCTGGCCCCTTGTACTGTTACTGCTGTTTCTGCAGGTGAGTGCTGGGTTAGTTCCAGCTTCTAAAAAGCAAAAATCAGGCCCAACAAAGAGAGTTCCTATTTTTTTCTCAGATCAGAGCAGCAAAACAACTCAACTGCCCACACACACGAGGGCCAGTGCCAACGCAGCAGCAAAACAGACACATGGCAAGATGGAGGGTGGGATTGCAGCCGCACTAATTTGTATCAGTTTAAGCTACCATAAACCAGACTTTAATAAACAACGTTACAATTGTTTGTTCTGCCCGGAAATCCGGATTTTGCCCACCTACAAGCAATGATGTCACGCAGGTTTTTACAACGATCAGGGATTCCTTGGGAGGGCATACATTAAATCCTAATAATAAGCTGCAACTTTGCCAAAACCTGGAGTGTTGTGTCAAGAGAACCCCTGAGCAGAGCAAGATAGTTTTGTGGAAAGGGAAAAGCACTTTGAAAGTGATTTTAGATCAAAGCAGAAGCTGTCAAGAGAGGTTTTTCCAACTGAAATAAATCTGAATCACTTTGCTGCTCACTGCAGTGACATTCTTTTCTCCCCTAACCTATGCAGTGGATTTGTAACATTAAAACCTGTAAATAACCTGCCCGTAACAAAATGTTGACTCTGTGAGTGTCCAGCAAGCCGGCCAGTGCAGTGCAGCCTTTAACTGTCTTTCATGATGGTTGAAATCCTTACTTCACAAATTCTCTGCCTAAAACAAATTATCTCTTTCTTAAGCAAAGCCTGTGTCTGTGGCTTTGATTTTGCACTGTTATCCCTAAGCTGATCACAGACTATTTGTAAATGTAGCAGTTCTTGTTCAAAGGCTTTAGCATGCACTTCAACTACAGGAAATGCACAGAAGGATGCTGTAAAGTGCTGCCTCCATTAGCCTTGCAAACATGGCAAATGCATTGCATAAGCCAAAAGCCATCACTTTAGTTGCCACAGGCTTTGTCCTGCTGTGAAAATAACTTCAATCCTGTCCTTCTTATCCATTTTTACTTGCCAGCATCCACTCACTGTGGCAAACTAGACTGAACCTCTTGTATTTTCCAGAGTACCGTACATTTCTGCCGAAGGATCTTTTTAACCTAGAATAGCTGCTTTTCATTTATTCTACTCCACATAGAATCTGCTTCTGCCTTTCCCCTCTCTCACCCATTTTCTTTGCTATTTTGCTTCCCTGGCTGCCTGGGCCTTCTTTCTTCCTCATCCTGTAATGATTCTTCCTTTTTTGTAACAGTCTCAAACACACAGCTGCCATCAAAACAATTCTCCCTTTCCTGCATTTACATTCTTCACACAGGGCAACCTTGTCCACGTGCAGTTCAGATATCTGGTCTGTTTGCTGCAATGCCCTCTACTCAGGCATAATTAAACAAAGTAGTATTTCATTTTGCCTTCAATTACCTAGAAGGAGTAAGTGTCTCTTACTCTGGTTTGCCATCTACAGGAGTAAGTGTCTCACTGGTTTGCCATCTACATGGAAACTGCTTGCAGATCACAATATGAGAGGCAGGGCGCTGTAACTCTCAGTGGCGCATTTTGGGGCAACATGGAGAACAGAGGCGGACAGTGTCTCGTGTTAATTTTCCTCTGTTCATTTTCTCATCACTGAAATATTCTCTGGTCTCAGTAAGAATATTTTAGGGAAGCTGAGGCCCATCCTGCACTTCGTGATGAGCCTTCCACGTTTGTGAATCTGAAAAGAGCTGGATAGATATTTTTCACTTAAACATGAAACTACAGACTTGTATTTTTATCTATTTCTTCAGGTCTTCCCGAGACCTTACTTTAAGCTTCACATCCAACTTCAGGCTGCTTTGGGTGGTTCAGAAAATCCTCATTTTCAAGAGACTAAACCCAAAATTTACTAATGATCTGCTATTTCTGATCTGGAAGAGGCCCCTCGTACTCTTGATGTCAAATGCATGGTCTTGGATTTCTGGCTGTTGCAGATTTGCCTGTGTCATACCAGCAGGGTCCATCAGTTGTACATGGGTAAATTCCTCCAATTTACCATGTAATCAGTAAACCCTCTCACACATGGGCCAAGTAGTATTCGTTATTGCTGTATATGAAAATTAGGTTGATTTTTCTTAGCTTCTGAAAGCAATTAAGACAATTGGAACAGCAATTTTGGCTCTTTAAAAAAGGCCTCATCTCTACTTCTGTATCTCCTCCTTCAGCCACCAGGATTATTTGCTGACCTTGAGAGGTCATTGATAAAATTACTCCACAAGGAAATCCTCGAAGAGGGGCAATACAGATGCATGTGGAGAGAGTAACAGCCGCAGCTTGCTTAAGCAGCTACGCAAGCATCAGGAGACTGTTACTACTCTGCAAACAGAAGCTGAAAAGTAGCAAAAGTGCCATTTTTAATGTGTGCTTCTGCAGACGACAGAGAAGAAAGAAGCATGTCTTGTGGCAAAAGTGCCAGGCCAGAGGTTTACACCAAAGTGAGCCTCTGTTTGTTACCCCACACTACAGAGAAAGGCAGTTGTACATTTGCAAATGCAGCAGAACGCCAGCTCTTCCACCAGTTACCGTCCTGAGCAGGAGACTTCCCTATGAGATGCTGGATGTCTGCTGCTGCTTACCAGAGGAGATGAGTGCCAGAGGGCGTTGGTCTGTTTGCTGAAGCAGATTGACAGAGTTCTCCCTATGTGTCATGAGAGCTTTTGGTAAAATTAGATTCTGCCCTGTCCATAACAATAAAGGCCATACCCACGTGCGGCTTACACAGTTCATACACTTCCTGGAGCAAAACCACAGCAACGTTCAACTGTCTCTGTTTTCCTTTTCTATTTTCATAATGGCTCCTGCTTCCAAAGCAGGTACCTGACCCTTGGGTCCCACTGCCAGCCAGAGCCTGTGGGTGACCAAGTCTGCAGCCAGCTCCAGCAGCATGTCTTTGTTAGAGAAGCAATGAGTGCAGACAGGGTCGGCATCATTCTATGCCGGTGGTCAGGCTCCAGTTTATGTAGTTAATTGTTTCAACAGCAACAACAAACCATGTGGCTCTGATGATCTGTGCGCATTCCTCTATTAGACCTGATTTGTATGGTGAGGACAAGCTACTGAAAGGAAGAGAAGGGGCTCAATTATCCCCTGTGACTTTGCTGAATTTGTCCTTGTGAATGGAAAGAGAGTGAAATATTTGTCTGCAGGGGGGAGCGGAGTGGTAACTGTCAGGAACAGCTGGAACATATATACTGTGTCATGTCTTTCTGTGGGACTGGGCTTTTCCGCTTGCTGTGGGAATGCTGCAGAGGCATGTTAGCATTTTGCTGAGTAAGTGTGGTGCGAGCTCCATGTGTAAACAGGGATCAGTCTCTAGTTGAGAGAAAAGGTCTGCTCTCACAGTGTTGTGGCTGTCTCTTGCATACACCTCCACCTTCAGAGCCACTACGGGATTTTGTCATTAAATATGGAGCTATATCCTTGGAAAAATAAATGCTTGTGGAAATGTCACTGGACGACTCCAGTGTCTCTTCCTGCTTTGACACCTATACATCTGTGAGGAAAATAAATCCTCCTGATTCTTCCCATCCTCTCCACCCCAATTATTCATCTGTCCACAGTGAGCAAGGACATTCGCTGCTTTCAATATTAATAACAGCACCAGTTGCCGTGCAGCATGGAAGTGGGCAAGCTTAAATAGCATGCTGACTTCTTTAAATTGTCTGCCCGTAGGGTCATGAAGGAATTTTCCCTCAAATGCAATTAACCAGGCTGTTCTCTTCTGGTTTGTTGGAGTCAAGCATTGCTCTTCTGTGAAACTTTGGTAACCTAAGGTGGGAAAGAAGAGGTGTAGACCAGTACTTCCAAGCGAGCAGAGAATTTCTCTCAGGTATCTGGCTGATGTGGGTTGCACGCACATTCAGGATCAAACTGATCATGCTTATTCTGACCTTTGCTTGTGACACATAGGACACATTAGTTTTTATTTCTCATTACCCTGCTCTGATTTTATTGGTAGTAAATTAATTTCCACCAAGTCAAGCCTCTTGTAGCTGTGATGGTAACTGCCAAGTGATCTCCCTGCCCTTAGCTCAACCCATGAGCTGAGAGCAGCTTCGGTGGGCGCCTAGTGTTGAGCCAATCCACCACAAGGACAAAGACTGTGACAGGAGGCAAATAAAGACAGATTCCTGAAATGTACTTGAGCCATACCATAGCGTGGGTGACCTGTACAATTAGTGTAGAGCAGAGAATGATTTTACCTTCTGGAGTTTGAATTGTATGGTTTACATTTTATTTCATTTTACTTGCTCTGTAATCCTGTCTGCAGGTCATGTCCATGAAGGCTTCTGTCACTTTCGAGAATGTTCCTGTAGCTCTGCCTACAGCAGGTTTGGGGAGGAAGGTGCCACTGGGTGAAGTTATTGTTACCAAGCAAAACCTGATCTCTTTCAAGGTATCCATGCGATACCTATCTTAAAAAAGCTTAAAAAGTGAGACAAGCAAACCTCAGCAAACATTTGTAATTCTGCACTTTCAAACCTTTGGCATTGCAGTAGTATTAGGGAACTAATTTTTATACCTTTTGAGTTGGGTTTTCACAGTGATTTCAGCATATACATTCAAATGTACTTGAAGTTCGAAACCGAATGCTAATGGATAAATGCAAAAGCTGGAACTAAAACAGAACAGACCTTGGGTTTCACAGAAATGTTCAGGCAAAATCCGTTTTTCTTTGCTCCTCTTCCCATTCTGTTTCCAGCTCATTTTCCACATGTCTTCAACTGTAAGATTTTTAAAACAAAGACCCTGTCATTCCTCATCATGATGAAGGATTTAAGTAATTTAAATTATAATTTAAAAGCAGTTGAAAAATGTGCGCATGGAGCAGGACAAAAGTGAAATCCCCCTTCCTCCATCAGGGCTAGATACTGTTCATTTGTAAGCCTGCAGTTTTCAAGCATGTGCGTGACACATTATGAACACAATGAAAATCATCAGGATAAGAAAATAACTTTATTCGCTCTGTTCATGTTTAGAGCACAAACACCACGAAGGCACAGCAGCTTTTATAACAAACATGTTAACCCCCACGTGCTCTGCTTAATTACAATTTCTGGCTTCCTGCATTTCCCCTCAGGCTACTGGCACCATCAGCAAACTGGCACGGATTGTATTCATTCTGAATGTGCTGAGCTGCAACGTGCAAGTGTTTCTGCAGGTGCTTCACAGGCAGCTGAGCCGTTCAGCAGCGAGGACAGGGGCGGCTCAGAGAGGAGGGACGCATCCAGCAGGGAACAGAGCCGCTGTACCCCTCCCTGTCACCATGGCTACCACTCAGCAGGCGGGTTTGGGGCAGAAGTGCCAATTTAAGCAACTGCTGATTTCTTATAACTGCCCCTGCATCATCCACCCGTTGGTCAGGTGTGAGCGTGGCGCAGGCCATAGGGTTTGTCAGATCAGGAAACTAGTCCTGATCCAGACGGAAAATCATCGGGGTTTTCTTTTTCTTGACTCATTCTTTTCCACACAGCCAGTTCTGTGACTCAGTTGTCATGTAGCCGCACAAAGGCACTGTGCCTGTGTAATGAAGCAGGTGGCAGGAGGGCAGGGACAAGTGGCTTAAGAGCTGAGGGCTCCTGGTGATTTAAGCAGCATTATCACCAAGCACAAGCAAAGACAAATGTGGAGCTCTCCTCAAGGCTGTGGTTTGGTTCAGATTCATTCGGCACTCCGGGCTCCTCACCACCCTGTCCTGCCCCATCCACACCTCCTCTGCTGCCCTGTTGCAAGCAGTTACGCAGCTGCACGTGGAATCTGACATTCAGTTCAGACCCATCAGTCTGAAGAATGATCCAGTAAAAAGTGGGTTGCATGAAGTTTATCACAATTCATTTTAATTTTGGTAATGTTTAAAGCCTTCAGATGTAAGGCTATTGTATCCATCAGAGTGACACAGTCAAGTCACATGGGGAAGGAAAGTGTGACTTTCCTTCCCTAAATAAGTTCCATGCCTGGATGCATCTCTCCAAGGAGAAGTGTTACAAAGCCTTGTTCACAGACCAGCTATTAAACATGTGAAGTTGTTAAATCAACCATGTGGATAAAGCATAACTGGAGCTGAGTGAAGGTGGTAGTAGAATGTAAGGTTGGGAATCAAGTAATATTGCAAGGCTGCATGAAAGTCACTCTCGAACAAAAAAACCTATCTGGAGAAGCCAGAGCACATTGTAAATACATTGCTTACAGTCTGTTCATGACAGTTTTCATTTATGGCAAGTAAATCTTTCTTTTTTATGACCAGTAATAATGCAAAACACAAGCAACGGGGATGCTATGAGTATATACAGATTTATTTGTATTGTTATGTCAATGTATATAGGGAATACATGCATGTGCCATTTATAGTACATATTATATTAAATACAATAAATACATAGTGCCACAACATTTTTGTTTAAAATCATGAAGAACACAAGCATGGTTTCCAGTTGGTCAGACCCAGCGGTGACGTTGGAAGCTGTGCCCAGCCTGCCCTGCCAAAGAGCTCCACATGTGAAAAATGCCATGAAAACATCAAAACTCTCACCCAGGTGTGATGCTGCTGAGCACGGCTGGCAAAGCTGGTCTGCACCATCAGTACTGAGCCTCGGTAGAGGCACATGAGACTCCTCACAAATCACCCATAAAACCCATTGAAGAATCACTGCATCCACTTTAAATCCAAGTCAATGGTATATAAGCAGCTGCTTCAAAAAGAACACAAGCTGCCCCATCCTTGAAAAGCCAGGAGTTTCCCATGCTGGAGAGAGCCGCTAGCTCCAGGGATATCAGCAAGGTTATGCACTGGCTTTCAGTTGTGACAGTGGGATGGCAACCTGTCTCCCCGCAGTCACTTCTGAAAAGGTCTGTTTGTGAAAAACCTGCAGTGGTATGACCAGGAAAATTTTATTCATCGAACCTCAGAATTGTTTGGGAAGGACCTTAAACCTCATCTATTTGCAGCCCCTCTGCCACAGGCAGAGACACTTTCTACTAAACCAGGCTACTCAAAGCCCTGTCCAACCTGGTCTTGAACTCTGAAAGGCACAGGGCAGCCACAGCTTCTCTGGGCACCCTGTGCCGGCGCCTCACCACCCTAACAGGGAAGAATTTCTTCTTTGTATCTAATTTATACCTTCCCTCTTCCAGTTTAAAGCCATTCGCCCCTGCCCTGTCACTACATGACCTTATAAAAAGCCCCTCTCCAGCCTTCTTGTTGGTCCCTTTATGCACTGGAAACTGCCTTAATGTCTCCCCAGAGCCTTCTTTTCTCCAGGCTGAACAAGTCCAGCTCTCTCAGCCCTGCTCCAAAGCAGAGATGCTCCAGCCATTGGAGCATCTCTGTGGCCTCCTGTGGACTTGCTCCAACAGCTCCACAACCCTTTTGTGTTGGGGACCCAGAGCTGAACACTGGAGGAATCTGCGTTTAATTGTAGTAAACTGATACAGGGGACCAAATGCCACTGAAAAACCTTTAAATCCACAAGCTGAGGAAGTTCGGGAGTAGTGGAGCAGGCGGATGGTGGGAGCTGAGGCAGACATCTCAGTGCTGATGGCGTCTGCAGGTGTGTGGACGGGAACCAGCATCGGCACCGGCTGGGCCTCCAGGGCCGGGCCGCGGCCCTTCCCCGGCTGTCTCCATCAACCCCTCCGGGGGCACCGCCCCCCAACGGGGCTCCCGGGGCCGGGGGAGCACTCTCCTCCCGCAGCTCCGTGCGGGCTGAGGCAGCCCCGCTCCACCGGGCAGGGGCCTCAGCATCCCCGGGGCAGAGAGCTGAGCTCCCGGGGCGGCGCTGCGGGGCCGGGGGTGCCGGTGCCGGTGGGTGTCGCAGCCGCCGGCTGCGCGGCGGCGGTCCCCGGGCGCCCATCACGTGCTCGGTGTGTTGCATTGTGTTTGCGGCGGAGGGAGGGCTGGCCGTGTCAGTGATCAATGTCATGACTTCCTCCTCGGGCTGGAGCAGTGTCAGAGCACAGCTGAAGGAAGCTGATTACTGCTGCTTGCAAATTGGCTGGGAACAATACACCCGCACACACACAGCCCGCACCCTGGCTCCCGCGTCGCCGCTCCGCGCCGGGGGGGAAGATGAGCTCTGGGGACGTCGTTTGCACCGGATGGCTCATTAAATCACCCCCCGAGAAGAAACTCAAGAGATACGTAAGTGCAAAGGCTCTGCCGATGTATTTTTTTTTCTCGCTAAACGGATTTCGGCGTGTGCTCGCTGTCTTGCTGTTCCTTTGAAATGTCTCGCCTGCTTCGGATTCGCCCTGGACCAAAACAAAAAGGCTCACAAGTCCATGCGCTTGTGGAGCGGTTTAGATTTCACCCATATTATTTTCCCCTTTGGAATGAACCTTTCCCGACTAGTATAAGATTATAATACTTCAATTGTTATGCAACATATCTTAGGTTAAAAACCGCACTTCGGTTTCAGTTAGTGTTGCTGTAACTAACAGAATTGCTGTAACAGAATTTCAGATGTCACTTTTCCAGGGAAGGGCAAGAGCCTCCTTGTAAAAACAGCCTAATACTTCAAATTCTGAGTCTCTCTTTGTTAAGATGCTCTGTCATTTCCATGACACTTGCTAAAGGCAACATCTGCAGTAGTTTTATTTACCCATTTAACGTGCCAGATGCAGTTGCTAGCAGAAAGCTTGACTTTGTGTTTGAGATAAGGGGTGTCAGGAGATGCCGTGCTGTAAAGTTCCCGATAGCTGGAAGGTGAAGGGGGCTGGTGAGAAGCAGCGAGCACTGCGTGCATGGAGAGCTGCAACTGCAATGTGTGTAAAGGGGGCCCCTTGTTTCGTCCTCTATGTGCCCGGTTTTATGAAGAAAACAAATAGCAGAGGGGGTGTTGCAAACATAAGGATCTGTATCAGTGCGAGAAAGGCTCTCCGGGCAGAAATAAATGACCCTTGGAAAAAATTGCTTGGGACAGCATCAAAAATGTAAGCCCATGGTGGGCCATTTTGCATGCTCATTTGTGATGGTTCTTCACCAGGCGTGTTGTTACTGCTGTTACACCTTTGAATAGTACTCATTTGAGTCATGTACTTCTAACTTAACTTACCCCCTGGCACTGCGCTGTGCTGGAACGATGCCTCCATGCGTGCCCATTGCACTCCGGAGCCATATACATCACTTACATCATTTGTCGTGTTCACTTCTGTTTATCAGCATTTTTCCTGGACTGCTGATGTTAGCTTTTTCTAGTAATATGAGGAATAACTGTCTCGTGAAGAATGTGGCTGATATCATTTGGTGGTGTGCTTTTTCTTTGCACTAAAAACTAGGAGGAAGGAAAATTTACTGATGTTCGAATTTACTTTCAACTTATTGTGAGCCAGAGTTTCTTCCTTTAGCTCGGAGGATTGCTTTGAAATGGCTGAATGTTTGCTGTGTTCAGTTAGCATTTTCCAATTCTAAAATAACCACTACGACGTGTCTCAAGGGAGCTGCAAATAAAATGTGGATATCTAATTTTTGTTGTATTTTGTAACGAGTGTACTAATAGCACTGTATAACTGGCACTAGGCAATGTAAAAACCACTGATTCACCCAGCTGGTATCATTAGTAACTCTGTCAGTGAAGCTATTTTTGATGACTCAATATTCATAAGAGGGCAAAGTAGAGAAAACAGAATGTGATAAAGCTGGGATTTGAAAGCCCCCATTATACAGTCAAGATAATAGTCACAACAGGGGCTCTGATCAGCTCACAAGGCTAGTTGCAGTCTGCTCTGCTCACATTTTGCACTGCAAAACCTAGGGAAATTGGGTCTGTGTTATTCTTCAAACATCAACCACTAGATTAGCCAGTTCTCTGAAGATTAGGCTTTGCTTTCTGGTTAGGAGGATAAACTACTCCTTTGTCCGTAATAAAGCAGAAAGAAATCTGCTGCGAGTACAGCAAAGATTAATGTCCTTTCTGCTATGACTGGTTACACAGTAGATGCTACAATCCAAATGGAAAATGCCTCTTTCCCACTGTAAACTATTCCCCCCCATTTTGCATAGTTTCACCAGCATGGTAGCTTGTGCCTTTTGCACTGGGGTGGTAGATAGCTCAGGCTGAATCACAGTGACTGCTTAAAAACAACACAAGCTTTAAAACAATGAGTGTTTAAACTGACTTCATTAGGTGTCAAGTGTCAACCGCTTACAGGAGAACGGTGTTGGCTTTGGTTCTGAACTGACAACATGCATAAATCCCCAAGCTTTACACCTCCTTTTGTGTTCAGCTGGCGAACCCCAAGGACTGAGCTGAGGCTGCCAGGGAGCTTCACATGGGGGCTTGTTCTGCTGCTGGATGGGACCCCTCTCGCACTGGAGCGGCTCGGCTGCTCTCGCAGTTGTCTCCCAGTTTACATTTTCCTGAGTTCAGCATCCGGCCTTTGTACGCTCTGGCCTGAGGGTCTCTTGTTTTACACACAGATAAATTCTTAATCCTCAATCTATCACAGTCACTAAGAAAATCCAATTAATTGGGAATGCGTAGTTCAGGGGCCGAGGTGATGAATTCAGGTTGTGAGAGTGGGAGCTGTAAGTAGTCCCACTGAAGCCACTGAGAATATTTATGGTGTTTGTAAAATTAAACAAATACATCTTTACAAGATTGGAGCCCAGAGACCAAAGTACCCCTTCACTGATGCTTGTTTCTGATGGGAGCAGTTAGGTTTTCTATGCATAAACAAGTCACAATTTGGCTCTAGGCAAGCAAAATGTTATTTTCAAAACTTTGAGAAGCAAAAAGCAGGTGTTAAGAGCCTGTACTTTTCCTGCAATGTCTCACAAAGCTGATGCTCTTAGTAGCACTATTCTTAGAAGTGTCTTATCATTCCCTAACAAAGGCTGCTCTCTTACATGTGCAGGAAACGAACATGAGATTAATTACCCAAGTGTAACTTTCTGTAAAAACAGAGAGCTTAAAGCTAAATGCAGAGAATTCATTAGAAAGCACAGGGAGCTTCACTGCAGCAGTGAAATGCTCTGACAGTGGTTTAATAGCATGTACAATGCTTTTCCCCCTGCCTGATACTTGAACCATGAATCCACCACATCAGCCTATCTAAAGAGGCAGTTGTGCAAGGAGTCTCCCAGGAGAGACTTTGGTGTGTGTTGCAGTTCTTTGTCCCCTAAATGTGACCTGAGAGCTGTGCTGCTCTCATTTCCCCACTTGGTTCCAGCTCTCCTCACCATCTGGGGCTGTGTGGGTCTGCGGGGTGCAGGGGAACCCCTGAAGCTCTGGGGAGGTGGGGATGGGGCCAGGGTGAGAGAGGAAGAAGCTGCTACCAAAAACTAGGAACTGGTGGTGGTGGAGGTGCAGTCCATCATTCTCTAGACCAACAGTGCTAAGTTTCAGCATTGATGCTCAGTCCCACAGGAGGAAAACCTGGCCCCACTGGAGATTGTTGTCATTGTGATTAGTGGATCATGAGTACCAGCTTCTGTAAGAAATTAGATGTCATGGGAGAATCTGCTTCAGATTTGATGGGGTTTGCGGTGCCTTATATTAGTGCTGAAACATCCAACCAAGGGTTTAGATTAGGCATTCAGAGCTGCAAGGGAAAAAAGTGTTTAAGTTGATGGTTTTCATATGGAAAAATATCTGCTCACTGACTGATAATATTTGTTTTCTGTTTATTGGAGAGAGGAGAGAATAGTTTCATAGCCTAGAAAACAAAGAAATTGCTACAGCCAGTGCAAAAAGTCACTATGAGGGGTAAAAAAGACATAGAAGAAGGCACAGAGGATGTCTAATGAAATCAGTGCCATTGAGAAGACACATTATTCCTGCACTGATTAGGTCAAGGAGGGGGATTTTTAACAGGCAGCTAATTTCAGCCTATCCTTGCAACCCTGTCCTGTATTTTGTGACACCTGCGAGGAGCAGCAGCGGGAGTCAGCCAGCCTGCCCCCAGCTCCTGTAAATGCCATGCCAGCGCTTACTGTTAGTGTTCAGTTACACGGTTTGCAGTAGTAAAGGTCTATATACAGATGCTTTCTTGTTGTGAGCCAGTGCAGCTCCATTTAAGTCAATGCTGCACAGCTGTACCCCAGCTGAAGAGCTATTTTTAATCTTCAGTACTATACAAATTGATGAGGGAAGACCACTTGCTCAAAAAAAGGCAAGTTTCCCTCTTTACTTGAGAGACTGGTTTCTTCAAGCATTATTGAAAGTCAAAATTCCTTGTCAGCATCTCTAGAGTAAGAATCCAAAATGGACCCTGTGTTAGAAAATTGAGCCTTGCACTTCTTACCACACTTCTTGGCATGTCTAGTCTCGGAAGACAAATGGAGGGGTAAATTAATGTACCAGCTGCAAAAAGCTAGTGAAGCAGTGTGGGTTCCTGCTGTCTCTGTGCAAGGGGCACTAAGTGCTGTCAGAAGGGCAAGGAGCTGCAGGCGGGTGCCTCTGACCGTTGTGGGGATCTGCCAGAACTCGACCACAGCGCACCATTGCCAGGGTTTTACAAGATAAGAGAATCTAGACGACTTCTCCATTTTTAGCTGAAGTTCTGGTATTTATCAGGAGAACAAACGGGAAGTTGCTGGCCACTATAAAGAAAAAGTATGTAGAATTATAGAAGAGCTTGCTCAAGTAATAGGAACAAGGGTCTCATAGCACCGCTAAGGGTGGGTGGGATGCAGTGGTCTGCTCTCTGATCTAGCCATGAGCTGGTGTCAGCAAAGGGCATTGCCACCTAAAAGAAATCCCCAAGTGCTGTGTGAAGCCAAGTACTTCTGCCGATGGTTTGGGCTTTTGGGGAAATTCACATAAATAACTATCAAAGAGAAATCTCAACTTCATTTGTGTCTGTGCACTGGAAACAGTTCCTACAAAGCCTCACCCCTGAGCTCTCTCCCCTCTGAACAGTTACAGCCACCTTTCATATCCTGCTGGAACCAACATCTCGAGCTCTCACTGAATACTGAGTTCATTTAACCGATTTGTGCAGGTTTTGTCAGTCTAGTTTGCACACTGGGTGAGGAGTCCCATGTGATGGAGAAAGTTGACAGAGCCTTTTAGCTGGTTCTAGCTGAATGTTTTGTACCTCTGGTTTCCCTGCTGCTACTTCATTTAAAAATCCAGCATATATTCTGTCTGGTTTGTGTATTAAGGAAGAACTCAATTTGGAGGAAATTAATACTTCCATACAGAAGCCTCTGTGCTGCAGACTACGTGTTCCCTTCTCTATGAACTCCTGACCAAATTGATCTCCCTGGTAAAATAGCAGCAGGGTATTTATTTTAGGGAGGAGTTTCCATTAAACATTTGTAATTAGCTAAGTGCAAATCAGACCATTTTCCATCCCTTAACCTTGTCCTGGTAGTTGAAGTGCAATGTTTATTCTAGACCATTCTCTTCCATTTTAACCATGTTTTGGTAGTTTAGATGCAATGTTTAATGAGATAGGCTGACTTCTAAGAAAAAGGTAATTTCTGACAAACACTGCTGTTCTTGGCAACTTGTGTATCAGAACGTTAAGCGGAATAATTTTCCTTGGATTATTTATTTGGGTGGAGCCATAATAGCCCTGAAGCCCCAGTTTAATCTTGGACTACATGTTTTCAGTGCCCAGGAATGTCCAGCTATTGGTTTCCATTCAAAACAGAATCCCACAAGGTATCAGGTCTTTGCATCCAAAAATAGAGACTTAAAAAAAACATGCTAGTTTGAAATAGCAAAAGAAATGTTAACCTCAGTGGTAATTAAACTCATGATGCAATCAAACGTCTTAGAGGAAGAGGCATTACAAGTAGTACTTTGGTGAGCTCTTTGTTATAGCATGAAAACTTAAATATGGATAACCACATTATTTCTACCATGATACATTCTATGAATGTGTATCATGCCAATTTGCCTGGCTTTTAGGGAAAGGGACAAGTTTACTCCTATAGTGCTACTCAGTAAAGAAACAGTCGTTTTATTTTCTTTCTTGTCCTTTTCATTTGAGTTGGAAATGAAGTAGTAATGTGACAAGGAAAAAAATGCCATCATTGGAATGAAATTTGCATGTCAAAATATTGCATCCAGCCAGATAAAATAGATTTTCTTCTCTCTCATTTAAGCCTTGAATAAAACACAGTACTTCAACTTTTTCATTTCTTCTGCCTTGCAATAATATCCTTCACTTGTTTCAGATTGTGTTGTGTCAGAAAAAAAACCCACCAAACCAAGAAACAAACAGCCATGCAAAACTGGGCTCTAAAATCTGCTGCAACTTGCTATTTGTTAAAAACAAACCAGAACTGATGTCTGGGCTTCATGGCAGAAAAATACTCCCTTTCTGAGACTAACTCATTTGTAGCTTTGTCATAGTTAGAATGAGACAACTGTTCTTAGAGATCTTGTTATTCCCTTCCCTTCTGATGCCAGAAACCCCACCTGACCCCTGCAGTCGAAACTGCTTTGTAGCTTTCCACAAAAGCCTCGAGCAGTGCATTTCAGCTATCCAATATCCTTTCCAATAGAGCATTTTACAGAGAGGCAGTAAAATGGCATTATTAGTCTGAATTTAAAATGACTTAGATGAAGGTGTTAAATGGAACTCAGGTTGTCATCTGAAAGTTTTGACTCATTTTTGACAATGCTTTTTAGAAGACAGTTGTTTCTGAGAGCCCTGTTAGTGACAAATATTATTCATCCTGTGACTTCCAAGTCTCAGGGACCATGGGTTATGTATTCATATTTCTATTGGACAGAATAATTGCCATGATGGGACCCTGTTGTAATCTCAGCAGAGTGCCTAGCTCGTGAACAATCCGGGTTTACATACCAGGCTTGCAAACTGTACAAGTTCAAGGATCTCGCAGTTGTGAAGCCATTTTTTCAAGCTGCATGAATTGGTTGTGCCAAGGAGAAGCCAAGAGTTTGAAACAAACATGAACTATGTTTTACTTTCAGGCTTTATGAACTGCACGAAGTTTGCAGAAGTGTTGAGTTTATAAAGGCTGGGAAAGCTGAATGTGCATGACTGCTCTAAAGCTGCTCTTCCAGGGTCTGTTGCTGATTCCACGGAAAAGCCACTGGCATTCAGAGGTGACTGTGCTGATCAGATCACTATGCAATGAGAAAAAACATCTGAAGAGATGCCAGCTGGGTTTACAGGAGCAATGAAGGAACAGTTTCAGGAGAATTCCTACAGTGCTTCGTGAATTGCTCACTGGTAATCCAGCTTCCACATCTGATTGTTTACTAATAGTTATAGTGGAAGCTTTGCAAGCTGAAGAAGTTTTATGTTTAAGAAGTTAAACATTTTGAAGCCATCCTAAGAAAGTTATGGAATTGTCACTGAGGCCTGAGGTTTAAAAAGCAGCAGCACTTTAGTGGCTCAGGGAATGGCTTTCTTGGGATGCTTAGCCGCTCTGCACCCACTGAAATAGGATTTGCAAAATGTTTTCACTGGGTACTCCTCTGACTCCAGGGCTGGTTTGACAGGTCCTCCCTGGCTCAGTTTCCCTGTAAAACAGTGGGATTGGGATGCTGACTCCAACTTCACTTTGTTCCTTTCCAAAATATTTCTTTTGACAGATAACTCCGAGCACCGTATCACCCTTGAGCTATGGATTATAAAGAAGGGTGATCTGAGTTTGAAAAGTGAGGGAAAACCACCAGATAAACCCCATCATTATTTCAGGATCCTCCCAAACTCCTGCTTGTGTCTGTGCTGAGCCTGAGAAATATTCAAGCTGAACCATCATTAAGACAAACAAACAAAAAGGTTAAGGGGCAGTGTGATTGGCATAGAAAGAACAGGCTTCAAGACAGTGACACTGCTCTGGATCCCCGGTGCATCTCTCTGCGTTGGGTTGGCAGACTGGAAACCTAATGATACTGGCTTTTAAAGGGAAAAATAGAAGCATTTATTAAAGTGTTACTAGACTGCAAAGCTTTAACAGTTTTCTTATGAAAAATATGGGGTTTTTCTCTTTTCTTTTTTTTCCAAATTCACAACTGAAAGTATTGTTGCTATGTTACTGTAGTGCTGTGTAGGCTGCTAAATAAATAGAGGGAGTTTAGACCATGCCAGAAATAGAAAGCTGGGTCAGAGGTGACACTTGGGACATGTTGAGAAGAAAGAGAATATATAATTATTTCTTTCCTTCCTATCATTCTCTTCAGTCTCATTAACCCCAGACTACTTAGAAGGAAATTACAACAGAACTCTGGACATGTGAAACTGCGAAACATTGACACCTCTCGAGTTCCATTAGGTCTTTTGGCTTTGTTTTGTACAAGATCATACTTGCAAGAGAAACTAATAACAGCATGGTACCTTGCACACTTGTGAGCTGAATGGCTACTTGGAGGTACCAGAGGGCATGGGGAGCTGTTGAAAATTCACTCTGCAAAGGTATGCTCAGAAGGGAAAACCTGGCCGAGGGAACGGGCTTTGAGAGAATGTGCTCCAGTGTAGCCAGAAACAGGAAATCGGAGTCCATTGTCCTTTTGGGGTAGTCTGGCAGGTTACCAAGGACCAGATACACAAAAAAGTGCTTCGGCTCCTGTGGAAGCAGCCCTAGGTACCCACTTGCACCTTCAGCTGCTTTGTAAACCTGGCTTGTGAAGGTGCACGAGTACCTTATTCCTACAGCTCAGTCATTTTTATCCCTCCTCTGCTGCCTGAAAGTGCTCCTTGTGTGTAGACCTTAGCACAGCAAGCTCTCCTTTAAGCTGAAGTGGCTGATCCAGTAAATGGTGGGAACTGTAAGTTGCTGATGTGAAAACTGGAGTCTCCTCTACCATGACAGAGCATGAAGCAGCCCTTATTGTGGGGACAAGTGCTGCAACCTTGTCACCTGCAATCAGCAGCCTCGCCTTTATGTCCAAAAGGCTCTTGCTGATGCTGGGTGCTCTGGCCCAAGCTCCATGAGCCACAAAGCTCCTCAGCCCCATGCCCTGTGCCTGCCTTGCCCACATGAGCATCAGCAGCCCTGGCCCTGCAGCGGAGAAGCTGGGAGCTGTCAGACCTTCCCACGAGCAGGAGGTGGGACACAGAGATGCGGACCCCGCTCGCTCCTGTGTGAGCTATCTTAGCAAACTGTAATGAATCTGGAAGATCTTCTCATTAAGTATATAAGTTTACTTATAAACAAATTATTGTGATGCAGTATGAGACGTCTCCCTGCTTTGTGAATTAGGGAAGAAACCCACAGCCATAATCTCAGCCAATTCAGCACATGCATTCCCATTAGATATTTCTTTGTGTTATTTTTATAGTTCCCCCTACCCAAGAGACCTTTGGGACTGAAACATTCCAGAAAATCCCACATTTACCATAAAACTTATATTTAAATTAGAAGGTCCAACAAAAGCCAATGATGCCAAGTACATTTAATTTATTCTTGTTCCTAAATTGCACTTTTTCTCAATTTTCTTTTTATTTGTTAGCGCTCCTTGAATGGAGGGCGGGAGTTCAAATGTCCGGGAGTATTCCCTAACACAATGGATATGAATAGCTGCTTTAAGAAGAAAACTTCCCTAATTTTCAACCCCAATCCAACCCTTAGTGCCTTAGACCTTGAGATGCGTCCACAGAGTGTCTGAGGTTCTGTATCACAAATTGGACAAGTAGCTTAGTATCCATCAGGGCTGTTTATTTACTTACATTAGGAGCTTGCTGCTGCTGCAGTTGGAGATGTTTCTTGTTTTCTAGCACAACCAGTATTTAGCCTCAGGCTGGAGGAGAGGGTGTTAGAGGCTTTCTTGTCCCCTGTGGGGTTCAAACCCTCATTTTGGCTCTGTCAAATCCTTTATCCTTGCCAGAGACTGCATTTATCTCAGACCCTAAAGAGCAATTATTGTGATTTATCTGCCTTTGGAGTGAATAAGATTTTACCAGGCATTTTCCACACAGACTTCTCTGAAGTGCAGCTTACAGCCTGTCCTCTTCGGAGCTTTGTTGCCCAAGCTCAGCAAATTGCCCAGTTTTAACCATCAGCAGCAGCATTGCTAAATGGAAAGAAGGATGAGTTATACCCTCTACAGTTCAGTTATGTTATTCTCCTGAAGGACCCATTTGTCTTTCATTATATTTCTAGGTCCTTTGCGCTGAAATGATCTTCTAAACTTTATAAGTAAAGTTGGTTCGCTGGCTGGTAAATTGAAGCTGTTTACACATTAGAGTATTTCAAGTGGGCTGCAATGACGTTTGCCTGTGCTCTTTGTCAGGGTAAAGAGCTCGGTTGTTAACACTGAAGGAGATTATGGCAAGGCAGAAGATTGCAGACACGGCCAGGTTTCACATAAGCTGTACTTAGCTGGGTGAAGATTAAGTATCTTTACACTGCTGCTTTAAATCCTCCAGGACTCCCCTCACCATGGCACTTACCTTGTCCTGAGCTCAGAGAAGCTTTAGTGAAACTTGCCGTTTGAGAACAGGCGACACAAGTTTGGGGATAAAGAGCCAGAGCGACAGTGTGAAGCAGTAGCTGTGCGGTCCTTTCCGGAATACGGTGATGGAGAGGGACAGTCACACCCATGTGACATGTCTAAGGAATGTTTCCAAGCAAATGATTTGCGTGTGCTTTAGCCATCTGAGCTCTGTGAAGATTTCAGCAGTGGCAGCCCTAATTCTCATACTCAGAGCTGACTGTGCACCCACAGGCAGGTTTCAGTTTGACTCGTTCCTCAGGTTTGCTGAATTTGGAAATGGAACTGGGATCTCTGTATGAGCATATCCTCGTACGTTCTAGTTCAGATTAATTTTCTGATTTTAAGAAAGCAACTGTTTCATGTGCCACCTCTGCGTGGGAATAAAAGATAAGGAACAGAGGAAAGCACTTGGAAATAAGGCCTTGTACTATTAATGGCCATAAGCCCTAGAATCATTTACCAGCTAGCAACTGGAAGCTGGAGACAATGAATGGAGAAGTATATGCGAGAATGCAGTTTCACTTTATTTTGTGTAACATCTTTTGCTCAAAGCTTTCCACTCAAAGAGATCACAGACAGATAGAATTATGGCAAAAAATAAAAGCAGAGTTGCAGAGAAGTTGGTAACTTCTTGAAAAGAGTAAACTGTCACTGAAAAACCTCAATTTCTATGTGAGAGATAAAAATCAATGCATGGTGCAGCCATTTTTGCTTTGCCTGGTAGAAGATTTGCATGACTCACAGCCAGCAGCATGCTGAGGACCCAGAAATACTCAAGACAAAAGCAGACGCTGGCTGCTGGCCACTGGCTGGGGAATTCCCATAGCATCTCTGAAATGATGATCCTGTTTGATGGGGCAACACACAGAGCGCAAGGCAAGTGCATATGATGTTTCTCCCCTAGGTGAGGTTATTAATCTGAAGGGTGAGAGACAGTGTGAAGGCTGCTGAACACCTACTGTCATAGCAGTCAGTCCCAGCTGGTGAGGGTGGGTGATGTAATGGATCAAGCAGGAGGAGAAAGCTTTCAAATGGGAGGGTGTAAAATCTGAAAGGCTGCATGTAGGAAAAGAGTCGCAGTCCTAATTCGAGTACGCAGGCAGCTCAGCAGATGGCCCAGCAGATGAGTTGCTATGCACCACTCTGTGTGTGAGAACATGTGAGTAACGGCGAGGCTCCATGCAGAAATGTAGCCCGGCCCTTTGCATGACATGGGGTGACATCAGATGCTGCATTCCTTGCCCAAGCTGGACTCTCCGACCCCTATCAGGGAGCTTTGCTGGTCTGCACACTGAGCTTTCTACAACAGTATTTCATATTGCTGCTCTGCATTACAGCAATTTCGTTCCCTGCGCTTTGCCTTCCCTCTCTAAACACAGCACGAGCCATTCCCAGAAATGCAGGTCCTTGTCAGTCACACTAAACCGACATTACATCGCTGACTTCTCCTGCCCGAGGCTGCAGATCAGGCTGAGCTGGCTCATCCTGGGGTGGGAGACCTCCGCCTTTGGGCTGTAGAACAGCCTCACAGGGATTTTTTATTTCCTACAATTCCATTTATTTCCTACAATTCCAGTTCTTCAAGCAGTGCAGTACAGAGAGATGTCATGTGCATCCTCTGTGACTTCCACCTTCCCTAACAGAATCATAGAATCATAGAATAGTTAGGGTTAGAAAGGACCTTAAGATCATCTACTTCCAACCTCCCATGGGCAGGGACTCCTCCCACTAAACCATGCCACCCAAGGCTCTGTCCAACCTGGCCTTGAACATTGCCAGTGATGGAGCATTCACAGCTTCCCTGGGCAACCCATTCCAGTGCCTCAGCACCTTTACAGTAAAGAATTTCTTCCTCATATCCAACCTAAACTTCCCCTGATTAAGTCTGAATTCATTACCCCTTGTCCTCTCACTACAGTCCCTAACAAAGAGTCCCTCCACAGAATCCCTCTAGCCTCCCTTCAGATACTAGAAGGCTGCAATGAGGTCTCCACGCAGCCTTCTCTTCTCCAGGATGAACAGCCCCAATTTTCTCATCTTATCTTCATAAGGGAGGTATGAAATCCGCGAATGGATTTCATCCGATCTCATGGACTTGTCTCTAAATTGGAGAGACATCAATTTGATAGGTGGACCACTTGGTAGATAAAGAACTGGCTGGATGGCTGCATGCAAAGAGTTGTGCTCAATGGCTCAATGTCCAGCTGGAGGCCAGTAACGAGTGGTGTCCCTCAG
>JAOEHY010032253.1:0-20629 GCA_025447955.1 Psilopsiagon aurifrons
CCATTGCCCCCCAAAACACTGGGATAAAAATGCTCTGGGTGCTAAACACTAGTGACTTGAATAGGCTCCAGCTTCTATATCCTAGCTTTGGAAATAATTGTTCCCACTAATCCTTTGGAGTGCACTCCCAATTCCATACATTCAAAGAGCTCTCCCCCAACACACACATACACACCCAATTGCTTCTGTTCAACAATCAGAGCTCATGTATCAGCACATTGTAATTGCTGGTGCCAAGCAGTTCTTGAGTCCCCAAACCCACTAAGTGCTTCTGAGCCATGAATGGAGGGTCCTCCACCAGTGCCACTGCCCTTCCCATCTTGTCCCCATCCACAGCTACCTGGAAAAGTAAAATGACCTCTTATTTCAGCTCAGCCCTGCAGCCTGCCAGTCAATTCCTAGAGCCCTTCAATTCAGTATCATAAATACATTTAATGAGGAAGTTTAATATGGATTTGAGTGATACATAATTTATGTTGCCCTGTAGCATAGGAAGCTGTGAGTGGCATCTGAGAGTGAGCAGATTCAGGAAACTTGCCATACAGCAGCGCAGAGTGCCAGATGGGGAAAACACTGGGAGAGAAAAAGGAGAACAGCAGAGGGAAGGCGATGCATGAAGGAGAAGGGCTTGGTACCAGGAAAAAGTGTGAAAGAAAGACAAAGTGAAAGGCACAGGGTGAGGAAAGAATGGAGAGAGGAGGAGCTGAACAGAAAATACAGACTGGGGCAGAAAGGGTCTGCAGGATGAATAAGAGATGAGAAGAAGCACGAAAAGGGAGAAAAGGAGAGCAGGGCATGCACGCTTGATGCGACAAGCAGGTCTCTGCAGGCTGCGAGTGCCGCAGCCAGCTGGGAAGCAGAACAGACTGCCGTGTCAGCCGGAGGGCAAGGGCGAGGAGAGGCACCCCAGCTCTCACAGGGCTCTGCTACCTCGTGACTCCTCTGCTCTGCTACCCCTGCCAGCCACAACCAGGGGACTGCCCGGCTTCCCTACCCACTTCCAACCCTTCAGCTCTGTGTGGTGTTAGGTTTTGCTGTTGGCTCCTGCTCTTGTGCGACCTCAGTTAAAGAGGTTGTAGTGAGAATATGAGGCCAGCCTTTCAGCTGAGTAAATCAGAGATGTTCTGCGTGCAGTCCCACCCAACCACACTTTCATTCCTTGGGTGATAGTAGTGTCCTACTTCAGCACCCCTTAGCTCAAGGATGAAGGTCCTAAGTGCTGCGTCATGATGACATCTCTACCCAAGAGAGCTCGCCAGGCTTGCTTGTGGGTGTGAGATGAGACACAGGAGGTGGTTAAAGCAAATGGAAAGTAGGAGTTTGGTGAGACCAGAGATTCTGAAAAGTGCTCAGCAAGCACACAGGATCTGTGCCTGCCATTTACCCAGGCTCCCACTTCTGAAGAGGTGCTGGCTCTCAGCTCCTGGAACTTTTTTGGTTCTCAGCTCTCATCCAAACAGTGTCAGTGATCCCTCTGCTACATAGAGCAGTGACCTGTCATGGAAGTATAGGAGAATGATCTCCACCATGCATGGGAAGAGCCCGAGATACCAGGAAAGCATCCCTGACTTATTTTCTGGGGTTTATCCAATATGAATTGAAGGCAACACAACCAGTTGGCTCTGAACAGGATCCCTAGTGAGCAGAACAGATGGCTATATTAAAAGGAAAAAAAACCCTGAGCATAACTGGACTAGCTGACAGCCTCCACAGAGGCTGAGGAGGGGGACTGGCCCTAAGCACTCAGTTTTCCTTCTGCTTGCAGCATCCATGATGAGGTTCACTATTACTTTTGTTCGTGGAAACCAGCCAAGATGCCTGCTGCAGTGCCAAACTGGAGAAGAACAGCCCTCGCCTCCCAGAGGTCACAACACAGTTGGTACTGACCAAAGCATTCCCTGTGTGTCCCTTCTCTTGCACATACGCGGTTGTGCACAAACCTGCTTCCTTGCCTGCAAGCTGACACATACGGCTCTGTGAGGGAAGCCTAACCAGCTCGGTGGGCAGACGTCTGGTCTGCTGCTGTTCCCAGCACTGCCACTGATGCTGTCTGTGCCTGGGCATGACAAAAACATAAAATTGGCTCACTTCATCCCAAATGAGCTGGTGAGGAGGCGCAGGGAGTGAGCTTTACTGGAAAAAGTAGAGTAGCTAATCACTGTGCACTTAGAAGTATCGATTGAGAGGAGGGCCTTCAATCTCTGCTTTCTGCTTGCAGAAAGGGAATCATGCTCCTCTCTTACCTTGCAAGATGATGACTCTCTGTATGCTATAACCTTCATCAACTGATGTATACAAAGTACTTCTAGAGCTGCCAACTGGCAGATACTGTGGAAAAATACCCCGGATTTTCCCTGGTCCCTGATGCAGCGTGTGTGCGTGCCTGTGTGCGCTCGCCTGTGTGCGGCTGCCTGTTTATCAGCCGGGATCCCTGCGGCGGGCGTCTCCGCACCTACCCCTCCGAGGGCACGGCCTGCATTCATGTCTCTGTTTTCTTTGGCTGCCTCCAGCATTTCCCTTGGAACTAGTGGCCAATGATATAGTTTCTCCTCAGACATCCCCCTCTGTCAGAGCGCTCCCATGAAGAGGATTATCATTCTCATACTTGTGAGCCTCATGCTGCCCCACTGTCTCTTTCAGGCTGTTCTCCCCCGGGGATAGGGTCACAAAATCCACAAAGCACACAGATTTGCAATTAGATCTGCTCTGAAAAGTACAACAGGAGAAACTGTATGTTTTATAGTAACAATCCAAGCAGCTATAGAAAAAAGCTAAGAAAGTTCTGCACCCCTCTCTGCCCAAAATCTGCAAGCTTGGGAAAGAAACATTTAGATGAAATTCCTCCCAAAGTTTTCAGAAGAAATGAGCTATTTCTTGCAAAAAAAATAAATGCATAAGTAAAGGCAAAAACATTTCCCTTGAAACCCAATTTCAGCGGAGATTTTTCAAGCATCCTCAGTGAGCTGCGGAGCTCAGCATGCCCTCTGGTGCCAAAGCCGGGTTTCACAGGCCCTGGGACCTGCCAGCTCCCTATGGCAAAAGCGGAGATCAGTTTAATAAGGAAAAAAATAAACCCAAATGCACTCTTGTGGTGATATTCAGGCTTTTTTTCTAGAAAAATTCCTACAAAAACTAAAAAAAAAAAAGTGAAAATTGAATATTTGTGTGTGTGCCTTGAGTAAGGATAAAGCCTCAGAGTTATAAAACATAGATGGGTGCCTTGTTTGGCCCCTGTAACAATCTGTATCACTATGCCACGTTTACACAAAAGGAAGCAGAAAGAGGATTTGCCTGAGGTCAGACTGAAGCCAGCAGTCTTTGCAGGGAAAGAGACTGTCTCATATGGAAAGCCAAAATATCCCGAAATGGGACACAGCAGCTGAGCTCCAGCACCAGTTGAGCCAGCGCTGTTCTTTTTTTAGGTCCTAATTTCCCTCCCCGTGAAAAGTGGGCAATAATGATACATCCATATCTCAGGAATACTGGTAGGTGGTGTTTTCCAGCAGACATGCTGGCTCTGCAACAATGCTTGCAAATAAAGTTAATGTCTGACTGCCAGATCCAGGTTTCCTCTCTTTGATGCAGTATGGAGAAGAAAAAACAGTGATTCCCCACTCTCAGGAGGGGAAGACTTTCAAAGTGACTAGAAAGACATCAGGGCCTGATGACATAAATCACTTTGATGAGCCCTTCAGGTATGTCCTGCAACTTGAGTTAAGGCTCTCCTTGCCAAAATGGAATAATTTTATCTCCCCAGGGATCCCACAGCTGTCTGGGCAATCCGGCTGCAGGGAAAACTGAGTTGCTTGTGAATCAGCTCCTGAGTCTCAACAGTTTACAGGTCTGAACTTTAAGACTAAGCAAAAGCAGGAGTCCCACTTTGAAAAGCGGGACATGCATTGTGGCAAATCAAAAAGTGGGTCACAGCCATGCATGCATAACCCACAGATCCAGTGGTTGGCTGGTGACAGCTATAGCACCAAGGAATCCCATGCAAAATCATCCTCCTGCATTAGTCCAAACGTTGGGTCTCTGAAGACTCCTGGTTTGTTTAAGCCTGTTGTTATTTGAGACTACAAGCTTGCATTTGTAGCTGTTGCACTAAGCAGAATACTCTGGAAGAGACAAATCCATAGAAAAGCCAGATTTCTGTAAGGGCCACCTACACCACACATCCTGTTTGTTTGGTTAGCTGCCTAAATGAAAGCTTGGTGTGCAGCTTTCACCATCCAGTAACCTTTTGGCCACCTTTATGGATCTACTAAGCCTGGACTAACAGAACTCTGAAACAGGAGTCAGTTTCTCATTGCCAAGTGCAATCATTCCCCTGATCCTGTGACTCCGCAGTGGAGAGTGGCGGCTGTCCCTGCCTGCAACACAATGGCCCAAACAGGGGAACGTGCCGCTCTGCTCATCCACACTAGAAAAGCCGCTGTGAAAGCCGTTTATTTTCACTGCCCGATCGTCTGGGACACAGAGCTCAGTTCACTGCAACTCTGCCTCTTTCCACGCTCCAGGTAAATAAGCGTGGGAGCAGCTCAAAAGAAGGACATGTTTTCATTCAACAAGAGCTCCTGATTTGCTTTGTTTGCCTCCACACAAGCAACTGGGAACAGATGTCTCAGGCTTTTTGTACCAGTCACTCATCTGACAAAAGCTCTGTCTAGTTTGTACAGAGTCCTTGTTCTCACACCCTTAACTCATCATTACACAGACATAAACTATCAATGCCCAGCCTTGTGATGCTGCAGGGAGGAGGGCTGACTCTTCAGGAATAAGGAAGAAAACACATGAAAGGAGTCAAATCTCAAACCTTGCACCAGTTGGTGTGGGTACTGCTTTACTGCAACAGGATCATGTCCTGTTGTGCCAGCTGAGAGGGAGCAATACTTAAATAGAGATTTTTAAGATGTGTTTCCAGGATCAGACATTTTGCTGGCTTCCTTTCCCTGAGATGCAAGATACCTCTAGTCTGCCCCAGACACCAGACAGTAATGTTTAAGAAGTATTTAACCCCTACGCACCGCCTTAGAGTCTTTACTGGCTTTCTAGACTTGTACTTTTATCTCCTTCCAGTATCTTTTAACTTCTACCTTCCACAGCAAGGAACACAGGCTTTGCTAAGGAGCTTAACCACAGTAACTTTACTGTTAGAGACCACAACAATTACACAATTTAAGCTCTCAGAAAAAAAACAAACCTAAAAATCCCCAAAAGCACTTCCCTACCCCAAGCCAGCCACTTCTCCAGGGTCACAGTTCACTAATAGCTCAAACCAGACACGTTCTTTCCTGCTCATTTTTTACTATGCATCTTTCTCACATGAGGGACAGCACTGACACAGACCACAAGCCCCTTCTGAAACTCAGCCCCAATTTCAGTATCAGACACACTATGGCATGTAGCACTCTCCCAGGATCACTAGCCTTGCTCCTCCTCCCACCATAGACAAGGCCACTTTGCCCAGGGATGCACGAAAAGCGGGGACAGGAGTATGAAGCACGAGCCAGACCCCTCCTCTAAGTGTCATGCCGAGAACATAGGGAAAACTTATGTTTTATACTTTATCTAGTACGAAGGGACCACAGTAGGACTTACCGTTATGGTGTAGATGCAGTCCTACTTCCAGTATGCACCTGGAGAAATCTCTTCCACCCCTCCAATCAAAAGAGATAAGCTCAGGCCCATACCTTGCTTTTATTTCCAGCTTCAAAGGGTTACCCATCTGACAGCACTGAGGGCAAAGCTGCCAGTCATGGTTACAGCTGGCAGAAAGCTGATTACCCGGAACTGAAGCCGTGTGCTGTAGAATTGTTTTTCTTTCTTCCTAAGAAGGAAGATCATAGCTTGCTGCATATATATCCAAGTCTTTTATAATTGGTGCATTTGCTGGTGATTAGTTACCAGCTAATGACACTTCTGGGTAAATTGAAAACTACTGTTCCCTTTTCTATCTTTTTTGTTTTTCAATCATTTGGGTCAAGGCAGCTAACAGGGGAGCTCCCTTAACAAGAACGATGGAGAAAAGGTGGATGGCTAAAAGCAGCCAAATACCCTACAGCTTGCACTTGGTTAAGGGCAACAGGTGATTTCCCACTTGTAAATACCTTTTTCTTTCTAATGACAACAAATGTGCCTGAATGATTAAAGTTAGGTGTGATGGATCCTACCCCTTGTCTCAGTACATTTCAGTGCCTAACGTTTTGAAGAAACAGTGCCCCTGGTTTCAGAAACAAAAACGTGGATTGCCCCATCTGCTTTGGCATCTCATCTAAGAGAGTAGCCAGCAAAAAGTGCTCAGAGGAGGTACAAATTCCAGCCACTGACAGTCATAGAGTACAGAATCATAGAATAATTTAGATCATCGAGTCCAACTCTTAACCCAGTGCTGCCAAGTCCACCACTAAACCATGTCCCTAAGTACCCATATCTGCACATCTTTCAAATACCTCCAGGGATGGTGACCCAGCCACTTCCCTGGGCAGCCTGTTTCAGTGCTTGACAGCCCTTTCAGTAGAGAATTTTTTTCTAACCCCCAGTCTAAACCTGCCCTGGTGCAACTTGAGGATATTTCCCCTTGTTCTATCTATTTGGAAGTGATTGACACGCACCCTGCTAAAACCTTCTTTCAGGTAGAGAGTGATAAGGTCTCCCCTCAGCCTCCCTTTCTCCTAGCTAAATAACCGCAGTTCCCTCAGCCATTCCTCATCACATTTGTGCTCCCCACCCTTCACCAACTCTGTTGCCCTTCTCTGGATCCGCTCCATCACATCAATGTCTCTCTTGCAGTGAGGGGCCCAGAACTGAACTCAGGATTTGAGGTGCACCCTCACCAGTGCTCAGTGCAGGGGGATGATCACTGCCCTGGCCCTGCTGGCTGTGCTATTGCTGATACAGCCCAGGATGCTGTTGGCCTTCTTGACTGCCTGGGCACAAGCTGCTCATGTGCAGCTCTGTCAGTCAGCATCCCCAGGTCTTTTTCTACCAAGCAGCTTTCCAGCCGCTCTTCCCCAAGTCTGCAGCATTCCATGAGGTTTTTGTGACCCAAATGCAGGACCCAGCACTTTGCCCTGTTGAACCTCATATAATTGGCCTTGGCCCATCAATCGAGCCTGTCCAGATCCTTCTGCAGAGCCTTCCTACCCTGCAGCAGATCAACAGTCCCAGCCAACTTGGTGTCATCTGCAGACTTACTGAGAGTGTGCTCAATTCCCTCATCCCCATCACTGATGAAGACATTAAGCTGAACTGGCCTTTGAACACATGACCCAGCAAAAAGATCTCTCTCTAATTCTCTGCAAGTTTGAGGCTTGTCTGTGCCCTGAAGGAAGAGAATTTAATATTCCTTGCAAAATCCCTGGCTCTGGGTAATCTACATTGTTGTAGCTCTGGACAAATTTGTTTTCCACAAAAATACCCAGTATTTTTCTAACCTTGCTGAGCTCTTAATCACTCCAAGTACCTTGTGCCTCTCTTAGTATCATGAGGCGACTGTGAGGGGAAACTGGGCACTCTCAACATGCTTGAACTGCAACTTTGATTCTTTTCCAGGATTTCTAGATAGACCCCACGGGGAGGCAGCAGCCTGTTTGACACAGATGGGTCTGTCACCTTAGCAATCATTTATGTGGTTTCTCCTGTCTCCCTAGGGCATGAATACCCAGCTCCGGATTAATGGGCCAATGAACATCAACCACTACGCAACGAAGAAGAGCGTGGCGGAGAGCATGCTGGACGTGGCACTGTTCATGGCAAATGTCACACAGCTCAAAGCAGTGCTGGAGCAGGGGTCATCCTTCCAGTACTATGCCACCCTCATCGTGCTCATCAGCATCTCCCTCTTCTTCCAGGTGGTGATTGGGATTCTCCTCATCATCACTGGTAAGGTGGCCACCGAGGCGCATGAACCCTTGCAAGATGCTGCAGGAGCAGGGCACCCCACTGGCTGGAAAGGGAGTGAAAGGCAGAAGCCTGTCTCCCCAAATTATTCCCCCTGGCTCCAAGCAGGAGGGTTGAAGACTGCATGATGTGGGCAGTAGGGAGGTCTGTGTTACTGCTTTTCAGAGTGGTGAGTGGATTGGGTTTTTGTCTTGTGTAACAGCACTGAGCATTACTTCTCCCTCACTTCCCCACTGCTGAATCCCTGTTATAGGGAGAGGACTGGGTTTCGCACCACTTGCTGACCATCCCAGAACATGCTCCTTCATGCAGCTCCTGCCGATACTGCTTTTTAGCTGTATCTTTCACCTCACTCAAGCTGGGGCTAAAAGAACAATTGTGGAAGAGGTATTAACCCCATATTAACCTCACATTTAACCAGTCCCACAGTTTTCCTAGTGCCATACAGACAGCACATTAACACCACAGTTTCAGATAGGCTTGTCCAGTGCTCCATCTATATACTTCGGCTTTCAGCATATGGTCAGTATTAAATATCTGAAGAATGCTGCTTTTTCCTGTATAACCTATGTGGTTTTTAATGTGGGACATGGGATCAGAGTGTACTTGAAATCCTGTGATGTGTTTCTTCTCTTGCCCCACGTGGCACAGCCTTTCCTGGTAGCAGCTGCAGTGGCTGTAGCCAGCTGTGGGGAAAAGGGGGACAGGGGGGGCTAAAAAGCTGCTATTCACGCGGCTTATTCACCAGAAAGACCCAATAACCAGTGTGTTCCCATATCTGAACTGATCAATGCCCATCAGCTATGGCCCCTGTAAAGTTCCTGGGGCTATTCCCCCAGCTGCAGTGCCTGCAGACATTCACTGGTCATGGAAGGCTTGCAGGGGCTGGAGGACTTGGAGTCAAGCTACAAATCTCCCTCTCTTTTTGCACTGTGCTGCACAGCTCGTTTGAACCTGAATGATGTTGCGAAACAACCCCGCCTGAATATACTCAACAATGCTGCCACAGCTCTCATCTTCATCACAGTCATCCTCAACATCTTCATCACAGCCTTTGGGGTGCAGAAGACTGGCCTGTACCCTAACAGGAATTTTAGACCTTATTAAGTCACTGGCCAATGGAGTCAGGTAAGAAAGGGGTGAGTTCCCATCCCTGCCAGCCCCTAGAAGGGCTCTTTGTCTCAGAAAACATCATTTCAAGGTGAAGAAGAAGGCAAAGCTGCCCAAATCAACAAAACCTTTCCAGAGGCATGTTGTTGTCCCACAGGTATCTGGAGCCATTGAACAAATTTCCTCAGAGGAGGAGGATTTCTCCTTACGTGGTCTTTAAATGAGGAACACGGAACATCCCAACTGTTGGGATTAATAAGCAGCAAGTGTTTTTCAGAAGGCTGCCAACCTGATGATAGTTACGGATAGCAGTTGTGGATGGGAGCTAAATTTGGGAAAGAAAATTAGGTGTGTTCTAGGAGTTATCCAAAGATGACAGCCTTATCTGAGCAGAAGAAAAGGAAGGTGGGGTAAGAGCTCTTCACAACAGCCAGTGTGGTTTGGCAAGGAGCTGTTTTAAGACTCTAACTCTCATTTTCAGGAGTCCTGTGAATAAGGGTCCAACCGAATGTTTGGGTTTCCATGACAGGTCAATGAGGGAATAATATGTTTTTAGGTCAAAAGTGCTTTAGGTCAAGAAGCAAAGTTCACATCCCTTGCTTAATGACCTGCAATGTGTAAACATAGTTTAAATGCAGTATACTGGGCCAACAGCTAGTAAGAAAGCTTGATAGACAACATAATATGGTGAGGGAGGATGCAGAGGCCAAAAGCCTCTACAAAACCACTGCTGGCTTGGGATTCAGAAGGGTGTGAGCACTGAGGAGCAGCACCCCACACCCATAGGGGTGGCCAAATGACCCAGTACATCATGACTGTGCCTCTCTGAACATGTAATGTGGAGGAGCCTGCTGCAACCTTATACTGGCATTTCTTGTCTTCCCTGCAGGATCTGAGCAGCGCAGCCAGTGGGGAAAGCTCTCCTTCTCTACATTTTCACTGACCTAAGCAGGAGCCCATTGATGAATCCAGAGAATTGGGTTAAACTTTCCAAACTGTGTATGTGTCATGGTATACCAGCCTCTTACCAGAATGCTTTTGCATTTCTGAAGGAATGGAAGCATTGCCTTTCGAAGCTAGAGCAAATTCTGGTAGAGAAAGCTGCAGGAACAGCAGCAGGTACGCAGTTTCAAAGCACAGTTCTGTAAATCTCAGCTCTTATTTTAGTTCCATGCATCATATATTCAATACTGGCTCATTTCGTAGAGAAGACTAAACAATTTACTTTGTCGGCTAAATAAACAAGGAAAGTCCAGCTTTTTTATCTCAAGCGTAAGTTGTTATACTTACAGCAATGCTATCCAGTAGTTCACCTCCCAAATGTTGGAATTGATTTCTCAAACTATAAATGAAAGAAGAAGTTCTCAAGGGAGGATAGAAAAGCGTGTGTATATCAATGCAGCTAAAACCAGTTCATGTATTTTCCTAGTTGTTTGAAATTAAATGCAACGCAGTTAAGGAAACAATCAGATATTTCCAGATATTTCCAGAAATTAACAATGACAGAAAATAAATATTCTGGTATGATGTCATTGCCAGGGACGAATCAGGAATGATGTAAAACCAGCCTGACAATATTTAGTAGAAAATGAAGAAACATTATACATAAGGAGACACTGTAGGCTTATTGCCACAATGAGAAATGGCAGGTGCATAGTGTATTGCTTTGCTAAAGAAAATCACCATTATAATTTAAGGTCTCATCACTAACACAAATGGTTTTAAATGTATCATTTTTATATGGATGATGCTGGGAACTCTCTTGGACTAGAACAACTTGTTTCCTTAAAAACAGGTCTTTGAATTAATTATTTCACGGATTTTTTTTTGCAAGAGTAACATTTTGATCCTAAATTTTGTAACTCTGTAATCATGCTAAAGACTTGATATTCTGATAGCCTGGTGTAAGCCTATTTAAATAATGACATGCTTTTCTGATTATTAAATTAATTTTTGTTCATTGTAAGGCAGAATGAGCATTCAATGTGGATTTTCATTTCCATACCTTTCTGCTACTGAGAAAGAAATGCCACAGAAATGCCCACGTATTGGTCGTCAGGAGCTACAGGAACGTCTGATGCTTAAAAACTGACACAGGCAGATTTCATTGGTAGCCTGTATTTGAATCTCCAGGACTAAGTTTCTGTTCAAGTCAGAGTTGGTGGTTTTGTTTCTGGAGAGGGTGTGAATGATTTCGCCAGCAAGGGTTGTTGGGCAGGGCGATGGGCCAGCATCAGCTGGTTCCTGCAAACGGCAGTGGAGTTTTGCAGCTGAGGGAAAGTTGCATGGAAAGAGTAGGGTGGAAAATGCCAGTTGTGCATTTGCCAGAATCTAAATCAGCAAAGCTGAGCACAGTCTGGGATCTGTTTGGTGAAGCAGGTAAAGACTCGTCCATCCAGGAGATGGTAGGTCTGGAGCAACACTGAGTTTGCCCCTTATCTTGGTACTTGGTCACTGGTGAGACCCTCAGCAAACAGGGGTGAATGTTTCTGGGAAGCCTCTGTTATCCTGCTCCCCTCTAGAGAAAGGCTTCACTGTAGAGGTAGCAAAACTAGTTCTAACCAATGCAAAACCACCAGCTAAAGGCTTTCAGCCATTACTGACCATCTGGATTCATGGAAAGGTAGAAAATTATGCATCACGTGCAGATCCCAAATCCTGTGACCCACTGGTTCTCAGAGCAGGAGGCAAAGCAATTAGCATCAATGACGGAATGTAAAGAGAGGAAAACACCAAGACAGAAAAGGTTCAGCTGGGAAAGAAACAGTGAGGGAAATTTCATTACCAGATTTTAACTTCAGCATCATCATCTCAGAGAGCTGCCAGGTCAGGTATGGCAGCATATGGCCTGCCAGAGGAAAGAGGGCTTCCCACCACCCAGACCAGGCGAGAAGACTAACAGCACACTGGAATGCTTTTCCCCATCACCTTTAATAATCTTTTACCATTATAACGTAACCGGACTCATTAGCAACCTTGGCTGCCTTTTTCCCTCTCCACGGCTGACTCCCATCCCTGACAAGCTTTTTATACTCAGAGGAGGTGCAGCTGAAATGAAAAAGGGCCAAATTTAAATCTAAATAACCAGTTGCAGTGAAAGAGCTGACCTCTCATTTGTGTAGGCTGTGCCAACTACTGAACTCAGGTATAGGCTTTGACCTGCAGTCTTCTACAGGAATTGTCCCTTGCCTGTGAGAGGGACTACTTTGTTCTCCACTTTCTCTCTGTGATGATGACATTGCACTTGTGCTTTGCTGGTACGTGTGTATTTGTCCAATGTTTCTACCTTGTTTCATGTGACAAACCCAAGGACACAGGAGAAAAACTGTTTTATTGCCACACCACTTTCTACAGTCCTAGAGAGGACTGAAACAGGTCTTGCTCCTGGCTAACCTTGCTCGCTGCACCTCACCTCTTGCTGCAGAGCTCTTGCTGGCTTGGGCAGAGAGTGATCTGTCTCTCTGGCATTGCCTACGCCTTTGGTTACATGAAGCCAGAGGAGCAACACCTGGTTCCTAATCCCTACTGCATGGTGATGTGGGTGTGAGTAACACACAGACAGAACTGAGCTCTTGTAGGAAGACAATTTATTTATGAAACATGAGGAAGAACCAGTATATCCCCCAGCTCTACAGAAGGGTGGCCCAGGAGTCATCTTGAAGGCACAGAGCCACTTTAAGGCAGATAATTCAAAGGTACAATTCAGATTTTGACACAAGGCATCAGTATATAAAAAACAATCAACTTGAGACAGTTTCAGGCAATGAGAAAAGACAAGATGTTCATACCATGCAAATGTTAATGACAAAACCAGTCACATTGTAATTTTCACACAATACATTGCTCTCAGAATGAAAGCCAGCCCTTCTTTTCCTTTGCTGACCTGAAAAAGAAGCCTCAGCCCCACAATTCATAGTCATGAAGACAAAGTCAGCATTTGTGGGCAGATCCCACTTGACACATCAGGGTTCCCAGCCTGGCCACATTCTGCCCCAGGGAAGGTCTCTGCTGCAGCATAGCCCATCATCTTAAAAGGATCCTGGCGACAGAAACAAAGTCACTGTTGGGGGAGTCAGCTTCCAAGCCACGGTGAAGCCAGGTTCCCTCTTGCTCTCTGAGAGTTGTGCCAGACCCAGAAATGAGCCCTCCTCACAGCAGGAGTGCATGCCATGCAAGACTAGTGATAGCGCAAACCACCTTCTGATCAGGGACCTTGGTGTCCTGGCCACTGCCCTGCATGGCCACATCCTTTCAGTGCATAGCTGGGGACTACGCACTTCTGCAAGATTTGCTGCTGGCCAGCAAGCTGGGGAGTGTGTAGCCCCTTCTCTCCCTGCAACCCACAGTGGTCTTATGAGCATGTCAGCTGGAAGACAGCTTTTGTCCCCATGGGTTCCCTCCAAGCTCCTCCACAGAGGCTGCCAACTAGTGCCAAGTAATATTAATCACATTCACTACTGCAGTGCTTAAATACCAACTAAGAATCTCCACTGCACTTGAAAGGGAAGAACACGTGTGATGGCAGCTTTGACAGTTGTAACACTGGCCATCAGAAAACTGAACTGCAACCAGACTGCAACTCCCTACGTCTTTGCCAATGAGTCCTCATGAGGTAAACAGTTCTGCTTGCCACCGGCTTGGGTTACAAAGCATGAAGGAAATCTCTGCCCATGACAGGGGGGCTGGAACTGGAAGATTTTAAGGTACTTTCCAACCCAAACCATTCTGTGATTCTAAGATCCTAAAGGAGCACAGTCACAGCTAAAGCGTGGGTTTAAATCCTCACATTCTGCTGGCAGTGCTGGAGTGAGGGCTGCACTCTACTTTCCAATCCACTCTTTCCTGATTGTCCTCTCTGGTGAGAAAGAGGGGTTACTCATACCATTTAAACGAAGCGAGTTACCTTCTGGATGCACTTAATTCTTGCCAGTGTCTGCAGATGAACACCAGCTGCTAATTTCAGGTGCTGCAGACCACATCTAAGCCAGATGTGAAAGCACACTCTATGTGCATGACATAAGAGCTGCCACTGAATCCAGCAGGTCTCCATCTCCAAAATGGGCATCAGGCTACTCTCTGCTTGATGGGGCCACACAGCTGGGTCCTGCTAGTGCTTCGCCTCATCCCAGAGCTTGCCCTCCCTGCCAGCCTCTCCCCATTCCACAGGGATTGCGTGACAGAGCCAGCCCGGGCAGGCTGTGGAGGCACAGTCCTGGGGCCTGGAGAGCAGCTCACCTGCACACTCGTGGGGTTGTGCCTGCATTTGAGTGAAGCACAGGCTCTGACATGCACCAGGAGCATGACTGACACTGCACATTCCAGGCAGACACAGAGCTTATTGCAACATTGCATCAAAGGGCTTTGGCCTTCTAAACTCTTATAATACATGTCAGCCTCTTCCCTCTCGCCCCAACTGCAGTTTCATTTCTTGGTCTCTGCATGGGTAAAGAGCTTTCCCTCAATTAAAGACTGCTCTGCTTGGCCAGAAGGCTAAGGCTGCCTCTTCTGAGACACTCAGGGTCTGCACTCTGGCAAAGGCTCCACAGAGACACAGCTCTCACCATAGCTGTGCGCTGCACAGCAAATCTTTCTGAAACCTGATTGACTTTTCCTGACTCCATCAATCACAAAACCTGGACTGAGGCAAGCAGATGATTTGATGAGATCTCTGCCTCATGTGCCAGAACTGGCATGTTCAGTTTTCTACTGTAATAGTGGAACTTGATGGACTTGTCAAGCACCACAGAATAAATAATAAACGAATGCCTATTCTGAACTGGCATCCATTCCATCAGCAAACAACTCTAGTACCATGTCAGCATGGTATACATCCTGCATACATCCATTACTCACTTTTCAACAACTCCGTGCAGAGATGGGTGCCATGTGCAACATCCTATGTCACGCTCTTCCCTGAAGCTTGCAACCAGTAGCAGCCTTTTCTGCATGGTATGGGGACACTGAAGCTCTAATGTAGAGCACTGAGTGTGCCGGGGTTTCTGGGTTTCTGTAGTCTTGTAAAATGGTTACAGGGTTGAAAAATCTTGCCTTGCATTAACAGGAATTTTAGGGGATGAGAATTCCCTGTAGCACTAAGTCAGCTGTGGACAAGGACTCTTTTCACAGTCCTTGGATAAATGCCAGCGTAGTCTGCATCTCCTTTTACTCACTCAACCCTCTTCTGTCCTTGCTGTTCTTTGCACCCAGTGCATATGCTAAGACCTGAGGCCACCCTATCCATACCAGGCCAGTGGTCCCAGGGCTGTTCCAGAGTTGAAGCACCCACAACTGTGCTGGTTCTTGAACCATGAAGCCTGCTTTTCACATAAAAGTCAGACTATGACGAGACATAACTGCGAGGCCATAACTTACTAAATTAACCTTTAGATGCAGCATTAATGTACAGAATTTGGAGAGCAGAATACTCCATCTCCTCTTTTTTTCTGACAAATTCACAATATTTCATCTAATAAAACATTGCCACTTCTTCCCTGCTAGGGTTTCCCTGATATCATTAGGACAAACACACAGGTCTGTCAGATAAGGCTGCAAAGTTCCTCCTGAGATGCCCTCCTAGCTTCTCTGTATAACCCCTCCACTATCCTCAGCAGCGGATCAATAATTTAGGTGGACTTGTAACATCAAACCCTGCCACTTTGCTCAGCTGCAGGCAAACTTGGCCCTCATAAGGGAAGCGTGCTTGCATCTCCATCCATGGCCCATAATTTGCTGAATATGAGCACAGTTGTTCCTAATGACTAAAGTGAAAAGCACAGAGAAACATCCAGGCACCAGCAGCCTAAAGTGCCTAAGAGCTCCTCCCAAGATTTCTTTGGGTCAGCATATGGGCATTTGGACACAATACAGTTCAGAGAACTTCCTTTTGTCCCCTGTCGAAAAGCACAGATACTGGAGAGATGGGGAAGGAGGGGAAATGGGAGGGTTATTGTTTTCTCTTTTTTCCATTCAAGTATTGAAGGATAAGCTGTGTTACTCTAAATAAACCATTCTGGGCTCAGCTGGGATTTGTGTCTGTTTGGTTTGCACTACACAAGACTCAATGGGAAACATGGCACCTTTCCCACCGTACCATCCGCCAGACTGCATGGCAGGAAATAGGAGTCCTTCACTTGTCAACATCTCCCCTGCACAACTTCCCCCTGCAAGACACTGATCCCACGTCTTGGATACAACAGCTCACAGGAGAAGCTCCTGCTTCCCCAGCCTGACCATCCCTTCCTTGGCTGTGCTGTCACATTAGAGGGCTCTGGAGGCACAGGAAGAGTTTGTGTACTCAGCTCTGTGCCTCGACAAAGTGCACATCGAGAAAAGTCGATGGATGGTGCTGCTGAGCAGCTTTGGGATTGAAGGCTACAGCGTCTTCAGCTGGCGCCGGTTCCACATGCCCCTCTTCGAGTGAAACCAGTGGAAGAAGTTTCTCAGGGAGAGGCGCTCCACTTCCAGCCCGGCCTGCAAGATCCTGGATAAAGGAGAAGGATACACTGAGGGAAAATGGGATAACAAAGATACACTGGGGGCTCAGCCCCAGGAAACCTCTTTTAAGCTGTGCTGTTGTCAAGAGGCTGCAATCAAACTGAGGAGTAAGGAATAGCTCAGGCACCTAATCTATCTAATGACACTTGCTGAGTGTTTATGCACCCTTGAGAGCAGGACTGATCAGGAGCAGCCTACACATGCCAGGCTAGGAGAAAAGACAGCTGTTAACATGGGATTGGTCAGGATGACAATGGACTCCTACCTGTCCAGGAGTTCCCAGTCCTCTCCTCCCCAGCGGTCCCGAAACTCTTTCGTGTTCATGCCTCCAATCTTGTCCAGGTCAGACTTGTATATGCCCAGGAGACCAAACCCATTCACCTCCCAGTAGCCTGAGGATGGCACAGAGAGGCACAGGTATGTTGGCATTTTGAACCATTGACTACTCCAGGTTGATGTTGATACCCGAGTGTCAACTTGGCACCAAGGCAGAGCTGCTTTGGGAAGTGTTAGGACTGCCCTATGAACTTGTTAGCAGAGCCTCTCACATCTCCTGTCTGGCAGCATAGTTCCCAGTGTACTTAGACCACCCCAGCTTCAAAAGGTTGTCCCTGTGCCTGGATGGCTCAGGACGGCCACCTCCGTCTAACATCAGGATGATTCTAACACCAGATGATCTGTGACACCCACTTTCCTCCCCCCGGCTTGCATTGGTTTCCCTCATTCCCAGGCTATCAGCTCTCCTCAGGACAGGGTGTTCCCCCTAAGAAAAGAGAGAAATGGACAGAAAGAAGCAAAATAGGAGTTTGTCAAGGTTCTCAAATCTATAGAGAGCCCTAGGAGACAATCAGAAGTGTCATGTAAAGGGCTCTGCCAGCTCTCTGATCTCAAATTGCAGATTCCTGACACTGTTAAAACCCATCTTATCTCTAATGTACCCTCAAATACTGCCCCTGGAAGTACCTTAAGCTCCAGACCTCAACAGCACCAGAGGAACAACTGTAGAGGTGGCAGGCACCCTCCTTCTGTCCCCATTCCCCAAGATTTGAGCCAAAGAGGCTCCACTCCCTCTTACCATCAGGCCACTCTGGGGACATGCCACAGTGCAGCCTCATGACCATGGGTGCGAAAGCCATCTTGCCTTCCACGCAGTGTTTCCGGATAGAATCAATGACTCCAGCTGGGAAGTGGATGTGGAGGTCGCACAGGAAAATGATGCTGTGCGGGTCCTGGAACCAACCACACCGGTCAGGAAAGACATAGGTTGACTTTAAGTAAGTCTCTCTTGAGGGGCAGGAAGATGCAGGAGATGTGGGAGAGAATTAGAGAGCTATTTGTTGCTACATTAGAAACTGAGATCTTAGAAGCTGGCAAAACAGCCACTGAGGGGCTGTTCAACAAAGTGTGTGAAATACTGAAACTGACTTGTCAAAGCCAGCATCACAAAGCTGCCTCCTGCTCGATAGTCCCAGCAGGTGGACCAAGAATTGAATGGACCACAAGCTCCTTAGAATAAAGGGTGAGACCCTTATTCTAGAGAGACAAGAAACACATCTACATTTGATCTGTTCTACTCCCTTCCCTAAAACCCCAGCACGTTCAGTGTGAAAGCCAGAGCACCAGACACATATTAGAACCTTCCCTAGTTCCCTGGTTCTTTCACCCCAAGGCGCCCAGGCTTACCATCACGAGGTCTATCCCTGCCTGCAGCCCGGCAGAACGTTCAAAATTCCCTGTGAGCTTCAAGTACTGATAGCTGGGGGTCAGAAAGGAAAGTGAAGTTGAGTGATGCATGCCAGCGAGCACAGAAAGCACCACTAGCAATGGTACACTGCAGGCATTGCACTGTGGAGCTGCCTGTGCCCCTGTGCATCCTCTCAGGGAGGAGAAAAGTCTTTGTTTTGTGTGAGTGCACAAGCTCAGAGCTGCTCTAGGCCCCAGCATACCCCTGAGGGTCTTCCCTCTTGTGAAGCAAGGATAGGGCAGTCCCTTGCCAAAGTCTTTTCAGCTCTAGTCCAGCTCTACCCTGGGGCTAGACCTGTTACTGGGAACTCTGGTGTATAAGAGAAATGACCAGCGAAGGCTGGTACACACCAGAGTAGAGTAAGACAGACAGTTACTCCAGCAAATGGACTCCCCAGAAGTCTCCACACTGTCCCATTTCTCACAGCTTTCTTGTCCTCCCCCTGCCCCATCACTGTGAGACTTGCTTTCTCTTCTCTCTTGTAAATTTGAGCAAAAGCCAGGAGAAAAGAGATGCATCTGGATGGATGAATACAAGTATTGTCTTACTGTTTTATAAGACATATACACTATATGTGTATATATACATACACTTAATTATACATTATAACAACAACGTATTCATGTATATGTGCAAGGTCTGAACGGACATCTTTGGGATATTACAGGAGACTGTGGTGGTCAGTACACAGAGATTGGCAGATGTGCAGTGTTTGCAGGCATGTGCATGTGAGCTGTTTTTTGTGACCAAGCAGTACTCTCACCTGTGCAAGGTAGACCGTTTCAGAGCCTTCTCTACATCCATGTCATCACTGCTGTAGTCTGTGATGATGATGTTGAAGTATGGATCCTTAGTGACTCGAAACAGCTCCTCCATATCAGAGATGAACTGCAGCACCCAACGTGCCTGGTTTTTCACTGGTTGTATTGCAAGAGGGAGAGAATCAAAGCAAAGCTAATTTCAAAGATGCTGTGGCTTTCTGACAGGCAAGGCTTCTTGCCTTCTCTCAAACCCAGCTAGCCTTGCAGGGATGCTGAAATAGGCCGAGACTGAAAATCTGGACCAAAGAGCCCAGGAATCAGTGCTAGTTTTTTCTCAGTATGTGACAGGAGTTTTCTTTGAGCATACAAGCCAAATGTGGGAATTTGGGCTCAGTCATATTTCTGAGAGGGTTTAACTTGGAGAGAACAGAAATTGGAAGCGACTCAAACAAGACGGCTGAGGCTGGCCCAGACCCACTGTTCAGGAGTGCCCTGCCGGGAACTTCCCACTGTGCCATCCCCTGATGTCCTCCTTACCTGGCACCACGAAGTGAACCACAGCACGGTGGCTCCAGGAAAAGCCCTGTGGCCAGCACAGCTCTGGCTCATCTGCCACAGCCATCAGGTGTCGCCGGCGACCCCACGCCAGGTTCCTCATCTTCCTCTCCTCCTCCTCATCACCACCAACGCCCTGCCAGCCCCGCACGAAGACGTACTCGCTGAAGCGAACGAGCCGCCCTCCCTGCTCCAGCAGCTCCAGCTCCAGCAGGTAGCGGCTGCCCCGCATGCGGTCCTGGCGCTTCTCCACGTTCACAATACGCTGCAGCTGGAACCGCCTGCAGGGGATAGAGCTGGGGTGAGCACGTCCCCTGTACACCAGCCCTTTGCCCCCCACCAGCCTGTTCGGCTCTGCTGGGCTCTTTCCTCCTGGCTAGCACAAACCTTTCTGTCCCCAGCCTCCCTCTGCTCTGCTGCATCACTTCCCAAGTCCCATGGGAAGGCTTAGCACCTGTTTCCTAAATCTACAAGCATGTGGGATTAGACCTGGGATGCCAGCCAAGTTGGCAAGGGAAATTAAATAAAGGTGACACAGAAAATAACAAATGTGACTGAATGATTGAATAGCAAGTGTATTTAACACCTCCCACAGTCATCTTGGCACAAGGAGTATGTTTGGGCTACTGAAATTGGCTCCTGACAGCTTATCAGCCAATTACATAGAGTAGCACTGAGCAATTATACAGTAAAAATGGGGGTGAGCTATAGGGTCAGAATGGCCAAAACAGGATGAAATGTCAGGTCATGCCCTTTTGGATCACAAGAGTTCCTGCTATAAGATAGACGCTCAACACTTAAAATGCTGAGAAAATCTTATGTGTACTGATCAGTTACACCATGACTGATGTGACCCTGAAAAAAACAAATGCAAACTTAAGTTGTAGCATTAGAGCTACTTCCATCAGGGATTGGGAAATAATCATAGAGTCATAGAATCACAGAGCAGTTAGGGTTGGAAAGGACCTTAAGTTCCAACCCCCCTGCCTTGGGCAGGGACACCTCCCACTAAACCATGCCACCCAAGGCTATGTCCAACCTGGCCTTGAACACCACCAGCGATGGA
>JAOEHY010032253.1:20729-39268 GCA_025447955.1 Psilopsiagon aurifrons
GGGCAGGATCACCTCCCTCGACCTGCTGGTCACACTCCTTTTGATGCAGCCCAGGATACGGTTGGCTTTCTGGACTGCAAGCGCACACTGCTGGCTCATGTTCATACCATGACGGCTCATGCTCAAGTTGTTTACGTTACTTGGAGTTGGCAGACTGACATAGAGAGAAACTGCCTTTGTCTTCCTTAAAAGCAGTTGGCTTTCTGGGCTGCAAGAGCACACTGCAGGCTCATGTTCATTTTTCCACTGACCAACACCCCCAAGTCCTTCTCCTCAGGGCTGCTCTCAATCTCTTCTCTGCCCAACCATCTGGGATACTGGTCATTTATGTACAAGAAAATGAAACCAAACAAACCCACAAGGAGGACAGATAGGACTATTGTGCAAATAGAGGCCAACTCAACAGAAGGGTCAGGAGTTGGATTGTTTAGCTTATAGAAGCTTAGAGAAGGTATATCTTTGCCAGAAAGGCAATCAAGATGGTCAGGCTTGGGAAGAAAAAGAACCATATTGTGACCATGTGGAAACAGAGTACCAGCAAAAGCTGATCTCCAGTGGGTTGTCAAAGGGAGGAGATGAAACATCTCCCCAGAACAATACCAGGATCTAGAAATCTAGCTAGTTTAAAGATGGAAGAGCACACATTCAGATAACAGTGTACGTCAGTATATGGAAACACATGGTCTGATAGGTCCCTTCTGGTCCCACGTCCTAAGTGATTCATAAGCTGAGATGTGGCAGACATCAAACAACAAGCACAAGGAGCTCCAGTCCTAACTCATATCAGCAGGGCTCCTTAATCTTCAGCTGGTAAAATGCTAATGTGTTCTCAATACCTACACTCCGCAAGGAGGAAGCCAGCAAAAGGCCAGTGATAACCAGCTGGATGGAAACCTCCAATCTTTCGGGTTTACCGCCACCAGCTGTTGGAGGGCAATATCAGCCCCCAGACATAGTCCAGTGTCCAACAAGTCCAATTTCTCAGACTAAAAGGTATTTAAAGCCCAATTTGTTTCATAGATTCCTTGCCTGAAGTCTTACCTCCCACATCTACTTTATCCTCTGATTCCCACTACCTCCTTACATGACAAGTATTCCCTGTGTAGCATGGCACACCAGTCTGGAACACTACTCCTTAGTTTCTACATGGTGCCTTACCCTTTAGTCCTCTGGTTGAGCTTCTTCAGGAAGACACGTGTGACTTCCAGGGCCTCCCTTTCTTTTAGCAGCAAGTTTCCTGATGTGTTGCATTTCAGGTCAATCCAATCTGTGCGCAGCATATGGAAGTCCAGATTGCTTGTGCTGAAGGTCTGCTCCCAGTTCACCGCCTGGTCGAACACTGGTACGTAATCAAAATCCTCCTCATCTTCCTCCTCTGGCTCCCCATCTACCTCTTCCTCTTCCTCTTCGGCTGCCACAGGTCCAGACTTGTCCTTTGCAGGAGATGCCACCTGCGCCTCTTCCTTAGCTGTGTCCTCACCATTGGCTGCCTTCTGCTTAGCAATGTAGGACTCCACTTGGTTCAGCCACTGTGTCAGCCCAGGCTGCTGGCTGGGGCTGGCAGTGCTCACAGCACGTCTGCCATCCTTGCCAGAGACTGGAGCTCCCTTCTTGGCTGGCACAGTGCGTGCTGGCTGCAGCCCATCCTTAGTGGTGATAAGGTCTCCTTGGGGTCTCAGTCCTTTGGGACTCATGACCCCTGAGTTCCTGGGGACACCAAGAGGCTGCTGAGACACAGTCCTGTTAGGAGGGTTTGCCTTTTTGACAGCTGCTCCCCCCTGGACAGCCCTGGTGTGCTGTGGAGGGCTCCTGGAGTTGTCTTTCACGCCAGCTTTTAGATAGGGCCTCTTCATTACTGGGTTCCCTTCTACACCAGCCTGGCTGAGGCTCTGGTTGGCAGAGGCCACCATGGGTGATTTGACACCAGATCTCTTTGTCCTTCTCCTCTGTGGCCCCTCTCCTGTGTTGCCACCCACTACTGAGAGGAGCCGACGGCGCTCCAGGAGGGAATAGTCCTCATGAACATTATTGCTGCTCGCCACGCTGCTGGGAGCATTGTGCGCCAGCTCTGCCTTCCCTGTGCCAGGGAGCTCGGGGGCACTGGTACTCTCCACATCCTGCTCCGCATACTGCACGCCATCCAGGTTCCCCTCTTGGGAGCCTGCGGGAGTAATCACAGTTACACCTCTGACATCTTCCCACTGCCTTTTCTGTCCTGACCCACCACCAGCCCCACCATGGGCAGCTACTTCTTGCCTCATCTCAGCATTGTCTCCTGCTTGAAGGGGCAGGGATGCTCTCATACACGGGAACTGTGCACACTCCTCAGCACCTATTAGGCAGCATTGCCAAAGGCTGAGGAGGTGTCTGCCATTGCCTTTAGCCATCGCTCTGGCCACAGCTTTGCAGGGCAGGTATAACTACAGGCTGCCACACTGCACACCTTTGGCTCTGTCACTTTTGCACACATTTGTGGTGGAACTGCATTGCTAAATGTGGGACTGAGAGGTAGCTGTCCTGCTGTCCACTACAGCCCACTGTTTGGTGACCTCCCAACCTGCCCATAAAAAAAGTGAAAGCAGCAGCAAAAATCTCTTCCCAGCCACAGCAATCTGGCACAGAAGGGCTGTGACTTCCTTGGTATAGAAAGTCAACTACTTCTTTCAGCTGGTGCTGGAAGATCACACACAAAAGTGACAGATAAAAGAATCTTCCAGGTTCTGACATTATGGCCCCTACCTGGCTGCTCTGCCTTTTCTCCAGAGTCCAGGCTCTTCTCTGGCAGATCCATTTTCATGTACTTATAGAATCCAAATCTGCAGAAGGAAGGGCAAAACACAAGTTTGATGAAAGTTACTTTGCCCTCTCCAAATAAATTATGGCCATGGCTTCAGAAGTGATGGTCCATTACTCTAATTACATCCACCCAGCACCTCTAGATCCTGCTTCACCATCACCATCTTTCATATCTTTGGGCAATCAGGTCTTACTCTGCACTGTCAAAGACATCCATTTTCCTTGTTTACCATCTCAGTCTTTCAGATATTTTCTCATAAGTGATGGAGGAAATCCCAATATAAGTACGCTGAAACACTTCTTTAGCCTCCTTTAAGCTGCTTGCTTATGATATAGTGCTCACAAATGCAAGTCATCATGCTGTAAAAGCAGTTCAGGCAGGTAACTGCAATGGTCTCTCTTTCTCTTCTCTCATACCACCACTGTCTTTGTGCCGTCCTCATATGCCTGTACTTCAACCATTTGGGAGGGATTTCCAGGACTGTTTCACTCTATGTGTGCTTGATGTTAAGCAAAATAGGCCCCCAGTTCCCAATTCCTGTCACAATACAAATGTCAAAGCTGTCAAAGCAACAGACCTGGGTTGCACCTTCCAGCCCACAGTAGCCACCTTCTCCATCCTTTACTAAGAACTTCAGCCCCAGGAGTTCCCTCCCAAACCTACGACATGATCTGTTGTTCCAGCCCTCAAAATAGTCCTGTAGGAAGGAAGAAGATCCTGATGACGGGAAGGCCACTCTCAACTAAGTCCCCAGAAAAGTGACTCTCCTTATCCTGCAAAAACATCCTCCTGAATGGAGGGGAGTCCTCACACAAGGTTGCATTGCTGCATTGGGGAGCATACGAGTGGCAGTTCCCTCACAGGGCCACTACTGAGAGCAGGACCCCAGTGAAGATGAATGACATGCGTTTCTTCCCCCAGAGAGAGGCTTGAAGGTGATCGTGGTATGGCTTTCACAGTAACAGCCACCAGAAGGCTCCAGCTGCTAGCAGGCAAAGTTTGCTGGAAATACACTCTCTGATATAATGGAATAAACATGCTTTGACCCAGCTACTGGATTAACAGTGCAAGAAAAGCAGTGGCAGTTTCTCCTTGAGACCTAAACATGTTTTCACTTAAAGGGGATATAAGTTAATGAAATAAACTATTTTTTAAAAGTTTTGCAAAGCTTAGGGGGACCTTTAAGAATTAAGAGAGTTCTATAGAAGTAAGTATGAAATTCCACCCCAATTCCAGCCTTCAAACCACCTCCTTCCACCCTGCATTTGCAGCATCCTACCTTTCCAAGTAATATGGGTTTTCTTGATAGAAGCATTTGTTATCTTTCTCCATGTGGCTCAGGCGGCTGTAATCATTTGGGTAAACAAAGGACAAATGAACCTGGAAAGAAGGGAGGAAAATAAAGTAAAAACCTCATAAATGCCATGTATCTGTCACAAGGTGACCCAGACACAGTTGCAGGGTAACCAGCTCTTTTGAGAGGGAGCAGGGGTTGCTCACTAGCTGTTTGTTTGTCTGAGACACCTGGTAGCAAGTTGTGAGAATGGAAAATAGAAGGAATCATGCTGGGATGTGTACATGGGTATGCTTTTTTTTTTTTTCTCTCTCTCTCTCAGCATTGTTTGTCCATCTCTGTAACTGTGCATCTAAATCCTATGATTTAGCAAGAACTAGCTGGGAGAGAGGTGGGCAAGTCCTCCTGAGGAGATGCAGGGGATCATAGGAGCCCAGAAAGCATGTGTGGAGACCTCCACACAAGGCTGAGGGATGCAAGTCCCTCAGGGAGTGTAGGCTTGCACTGGCATTCAGGGAGTTCAAACCACACTGGTGACTTCAGTCTGCTCTGCAATATGGGGCATGAATCTCTGCTATGTTGCATTCACCATAAATGTGAGCTCCCCCTCAAGACTTGTCAGGGTATTTAGTAGTTCACAGAGACTATGGCTCACCCATGGAGAAGAAAATCCTTGGCCATTCTGAGGCTCCATGTGAAGGCAAGCGCTGCTCTTTTTTTTGAGTTCCAAGGAGCTCTCTAAGGCACACACACATCTGTACCCCAGGGACACCCATAAGCAGTGTGTAGCACTCATCTCCCTTTTCTCAGTGTTGCCCTTTGACTGTACTGGGATGCACAGACCTGAACTGCTGATGGTCAAAACAGCAGCAGGTCAGTGGAGAGACCCTCATGTTTAATGTGATCTCTCTCCTTCCTCCTTGTGTTTCCCTGGGCAAATACCTGCTTAAGGAGTAAAACTTACAAACTGGAGTCCCTGGTAGCGCTGCAGAGGGAATCCATTCACCAAGTAGCTGGGCTTGTATGGGCAGTCTGGCAATGCTCGGCGCACACGAGACTTGCTGAGCAGAGGTACTGAGAAGAAACATAGGCAAGTGTTACTGAAGAAGCTGTGCTGCAATCAATGCACCAGCTTAGCTACTTTTGTGCCTGGTTTCTGCCTATCTATGTGAAATACTAACCGATACATCAAGCAAACTATCTTGCACAGCTCATCTCTTCACATTCCTCTATGCCACTTACACAAAAACATTATGCTTGGGGATGTTGTAAGAGCTGGATGCCAAGAACAAGGAGCTGGGTTTAGTCTGTGCTTTGTCTCCTATAGAGACAGATATTATATGCTGCCTCCCTCTTCTGCAGTGGGGAGAAAAATAGGTGGTCTTTGACAACCATGGCATAGGAGGGCAACCCTTCTCAGCTGTGCTACTGCACGTGCTGTGACAGGCTGCAGCTACCTCCTCATCTGCTTTGCAAGTCTTACCTTCGTATAGAGTGTCCCGGGGGTCAGGCTTCAACATGTCAGCTGGGTGTGCCTTGCTGCCTGTGCTGTCAGCGGGCCGCCTCGTGTGACTGGCCAATGTCTGCGGGATGTGCCCAACCTCATCCATCTTTAAAAGCGTCTCATCTAGAAACCAGAGACAGAACGGAAGGGGGAGGAAGGGCTAATTTGTCCCTTGGCCCCAAAAAGCACCCCTGCCCAGTATCAGCCCTTTCCAAATGGCATTGCATCCGTGGCACTAACACTATCTCTGGCATAGTAATGCCTAAATAGTGCTGGTCAGGAGCTTCACTGCAACGGCACCATGGGAAGGAAAGGCTTTGACTCGGAAAGCTGGAAACACAGAAGCTGTGGGGTAGGAATATGGCTATCACTGAAAGCAAACACAGGGATGAGTAATGGAGGAATGTGACCTTTTGCCTTGGACACAACAGCAGTGGTGTGCTGAAGAAGCCCCATGCTGGCAGGAATCACTGGACACTTCTGAATTACTAGTATGAAATTTATTTTAAATGGAGATAGAAAACATGAATGGGAGGAGAAACCTGAGGAGCAAAGCTTTCTCTCTGATCTTGCTGGAAAAGGATCAGGACCCTGAGGCAAGGCCTTCAGTGGCCAAGAAGAAGGGTACTCCAGCAAGGGAATGGAAACCCACAGTAAGCTAGGAGCAGTGGGAAGCTTAAACTCAAGACTAGGTATTAGTTACATTTTTTCTTGAGTGCTGCTGCTAAGGGCCTTCATTTCTTCATGGATCTTACTCTGAGATACGAGGAAGTGAATAAATAACCAGGAGGGAAAGGTAAGATGCTGCCAAGGGCACTGGGGTTAGCAACTTCTGGGTACTGAACACAGGAACCCAGAAGGAATGGGATGACGTGATACAGCCAAGGGCTGATATGGAAGATAGAAACACTGTATGGACAGAAGGTTCCAGGTAAAGACAAGACTGCAGCACTGTGCCCAACCACAAAGGGATCTTCTGGGATGTGAGTCATTCCAGAATTAATAAGAAAAGAGCAGAAGGAAAAAGAACGGGGACAGAAGACCGACTGAAAGCCTAGTCCTGGCTGAATGGCAGGTTTCAGAAAATACAGTAGCAGGTTGTGGTCCAAGACACAGAAACAGATGTCTTGATTACATCAGGGAGTCTTCCATGGGCAAAAGTGTCAGCACAGAAAAAAACTCAGAGATGTTAGAAGGAAACAGTGGTAGATATGGTAAGGTGGAATGCTGGCAGAGGAAAAGGATGACAAAGCTAGATAAACAGGACTAAGGAGCTCCTTAACTGATAAAGGTGTCACTTGATGTGCTAAGAAGGGTTTACAAAACAGAAGAGACTGGGCTTATGTGCTTGCTGCAATCCAGCAGCAACCTGAAGAGACTTGAGGCTGATATAGAAGAAAGCAGCAAACCCCATATCACTGGTGTACCCCACCTTGTCCAGCACCTAGAGTGAAATCTCCTAGAAGTGCTACAGCAGCCCCTTCTCCCCAGTCATGTCCAGATGTCAACATATCACCACAGCTCCCATGTTCTGGGCCTTACATTCCCCTTAGCTCTCTGCAAGGAATCTCCCTCACATGTTATTCTCACATCTGGAACAGTTCTCATCCTTGCGGACTCTCCTCGGTGCCCTTCCTCACTGCCTTTAGATTTCTCTGAAATAATTCCAGTTACTTCCAATTTTCCTATATCTAATCATGAGTCACACTCTTGTTAAGACACCTCTCCCCTGACCTGCCTCTACTTCTTTCTTGTAATGATCTGTATGCATGGTATTTGCCTGGCTAGACTACGGCTCATGGTGAAACACTGTTGATATGATTTGGAAGAATTGGGAGGTGCTCATGGAAACTTGTGGTGAAGATACTTACTAGCAAAAAGGGAGAGGTATTGGGAGTCAATGACTTCGAACTTTGCTTCTGGGTCATTCAGTCTCCACTGGAACAGAGAAACACATTAAAATGAAGTGCTTATGGAGTTAATCAAGCCTGAACAAAAGGAACAGGCAGAAGATGTTTTTTCACCAGATGGGGTCACAGCTTCCTTTCTCCTTCCTATGACTGAGTTTACCTAGCAGCAGAAGACTGGCAATGAGCTGAGATCCCCCAGGACACATCCAAAGCAGGAAAGTTCAAAGAGCAGCAGCAGAGACCAGAGAGGGCAGAACTATCCTAAGCAAACAGAGGAAAAGGTCCTGACATGCAGCGAGGACTATCCCGCACAGAAGTAGATAAGGGCTCTGGAAGGGATTAGATGAATCTCATGCAAACAGGTGCCAGGGCATGGGAAAGGAGGGAGATGGTTACAAAAGTCATTCCCGAGCTCTGTGGGGACATGCTCACAAGCACAGCCATTTGCACACTCACTGCTACTTCCACGTGGTCTGTTCCTCTGTCATCCTGCTTGTGCAGCACCTCGAAATAGTACCTGCCTGCAGCTGACAACCTGTGAAGAACAACGTGTCTGTCACCGAGGGCATTATGGAACATTTCTTAGCTTGTCAGCACACAAGGAGAGGAGAGCAACCACACCCCTGAAACAACCTATTCTCAGGGTGAGCAGGGTTAGGGCTGCCAAGAAAACCCAGATATGGACAGTGGGATATGTAGCTTCTCTTGAGCACCTTGAGTGCTCCAGGCTCTTCCCAGTTAAGTCTGAATAGCTCCCTTTCAGTCTTGCCTGCTGGGTTTTGGTCTCTGGGAAATGTGGCCATTCCAAAGCAGGAAGCTTGGGATACAGTTCATATACAGCACTCTGGATCTGCTGGTGGCTGCCTCCTCCAGGGAAGAAAAATGCAGTGTTGCATTGCTGCAGTAAATCAGCAAAGCTGCTGGCGTAGGTGTAGAGGTGTCACTTCAGCTTTGCCGATACTCCAGTCATCCCTTTTTCTATACTGCCAAATTCCTCAGAGCCAGCCTGAGTTTCTTTTCCTCGTCCTTGTGATTTCCTGGCCATGTGCAGAGATGCTGGGAGCAAGGGGCTCTGCTCACTCACCTCACCATCTTTGACTGTTGGCTCTGAAATTTCCCAAACTCCCCTGGTGCAGTCCACTCCTTCCCTGTCTGTAAAGGGACAGAAAAAGCTAGAGTTGAGTTTCTTCCTGGGTCACTGCATTAGGAGTGATGAAGAGGGAAAACTGAGCTATTCCTCCTGGGAAGTTGTCTGTAAGATCAGAAACCTAAGGACAGATTTAATCACGAACATGGTGCTCCCAACAGCACTGCCAATACATAACTGCCTTAAGATGTGTCATGTCATACCCATCTGGCATCTGTGGTAGAGTTGTCTCTAGTTGGACAGGAAAAGAAACTTGGGTAGTCCAAGGCAGTAGGACAGGAGGGTCTTCATCCCCACAGAAACATTAAAGCCTTGATGGAAGAAGCCATGCAGCATGCACTGTACCTTGCCTACACTGGCCAGCAGCTGGAGACCAGAGGTCTTTTCATCTGGACTCAGCCAGAACTCGGCATTGTCATCCGCAGCAATGGCAAACTGAAACTCCCCTGTCAAGAGATGGAGGGAGTGAGTAGGGCTCTGGGATAAGAGCACAGAATGGATTCTGCTGCTCTAAAATGCTGCTTTGCCCTTGTCCCTGGAGAGACCACACCTTCCCCTCTGATATTACCATCCCCATCCCTTTGAACCCCTTTGAATTCTCTAACTCTGCTGTGATTGAAAACAAAACTTCACTGGTGCAATTGGTTCGCTATCCCTCCTGCACTGGCCTCACCTCACATCTAACCTGGAAAACTCAGACATCCAGTCAAAGTTTTCCTGACTCCTCATTTATTTCCAGAGCAAATTCTTGTGTGAGATGCTTGTGTCTGGATGGAGGAATGTGCTTGTGGAGTCAAAGGGAGACAGAGGTGCTTGAGTCCCACTGTTCTGGCTGAGGTTACATGGCACCAGGAGATGTGGGTGAGTGCTAGGAGGCTGCTCTGGGCAGAAGCATGCAGCTGGGTGATACAAATGACCAGCTGCTGTCAGATAGTATTCATGCACTCAGGGAGCAGCAGGAACATCACTGATGTCATGTACACTCTTCTGCATGCAAGGGAGGGGGGGGAAAGCTCAGGGATTGCTACACACCATGGGGCTGTGCATCCATGACAGCATTATATTTTATCTACCACTTCACATCTGTTTTCTTCGGTGCTTTTCCTTGCCACCCTACAGAGGAGTCAGATGTGTTTCCAACCATGCTAAGGCTAAAGCCAGACACGCACAGCTAGCTGTGCTGCCCACGTGAGGGGTCTGGCATTGGGCTTGCAGAAGTGAGGGCACCAGTGGTTCAGCACCAGGAGGGGAGGGAGGGGCAGGTGAGAAGAGACATGAGCAGCAGCACAGCAGCCTCAGAACCCTCACCATCGGTGAAAGGATGCAGATAGCCAAATATCCGGAGACCATAGTTGGTCCATTTTGGGGACACAGCCAGCTTCTTCAGTCTGGTTCGTGTCTGAAGTGGAAGAAGAAAAAATGAATACAATTCATTAGATATGACAGTAACAAAGAGGGACACAATAATCCTTGGACAGGTGGGCAGGGGGAAGTACAAGGTTTGCTCTGGGAGAAGGACGGGGCATGGAATGTGACAGAGGCAGCAGTAAAGAGCAGGCCAGATGAGAGACCATCTGGATCAAGTGCCGCCGTGGAGGGGAGAGCTGCATGGGGGATGATGGGGAGATGGTGGGGATGGGACATAGCAGATGCATGGGTAAAACGAGCCTCCCCAAGCGGCAGCAGAGTTGCCACCATTGAACCCTTGTGAAAATTTCCCACTCCCACAGGAGGACAAAGGAAGTGATGGAGAGGGAGGTGACTGATGCTCAGGAGCAGGAGGATAGACAAGTTGATGGAGAGGGATAGGGACAAGATGTGAAGAGAGCAGGGGTGATACAAGTGGGAACTAGAGCTGGGAAGCACTGGGACAGAGGGTGTTGCAGTCTTACTCACGTGGGGGAAAAGGGGGAAGTGGAGGTTCTTCCTGAGCTGCTCAGTGGAGCTGCCACACCAGTCCTCAAACACATGCAGATTAGCCTGGCCCTGGAACTGGAGGGCAGAAGTGGAGCACTGTGAATTGCCGTATCCATCCCCTGTGTCCCTCCCTGTTCTACCAACCTTGGCCACAACCCTCAGCAGTAGAGCACTTGTAAGAGTGAAGTAGGATGCCGCTGCTGCAGCAGGCTGGTCTGCAGGAGACGTGGGATCAGGCCTTTGATTCTCATCTGCCCAGGGTTTGGGGTTGGCACAGGTGACAGTCTGAATTGTGATAATGCCCAGGTCATCTCTGTTAAGTAGCTGCCATTCACTCCATTTTGTTCCACCAAAGAGGTGTTAAACCTGAGGGCTGTGCTCTGAGGCCATGGTGTAGGACAGCTGCAGGGTGTCAATAGTCCCCCAGTGATCCACCAAAGACAGTGTAGAATTTTATGTCCTTCAAGTAGGTGTTTTTGACCCCCTCACCATTCCAGGCTATTTTCCTGACCCAAGGAAAAAGGGACACCCTAGGGAGAGGAGATGCTGATCACCCTCTCAGAGCTTGTCAGGAAGGTAAAGCTCATGGAGGATGGCAGGGACAGGAAGATTGAAGCTCAGCAGAGTGAGAGCAACAGCACAAGTGGGTCAGTGGGCAGTATGGCCTCCACATACTCACAGAGACACAGAAACCTGTGAAATTGGGGCCGCCTCCGAGACAATGTAGGAGAGTGTGCAGTGTGGGTATGAGCGGCTGTCCCTGCTACCCAGCTGACCCCACCAGGAGGGGCCCTTACTACCCCATGGAGACCTGGAGCACAGCTTGGGAAGAGCTTGCTGGCTGCTGTGGGGCTTTAGCAATATACTCAATGGACAGACTTTCTCTTTGTCAGAGGCATTCAGAAGGGAGGAGCTGTCTGCCCCCCAGCAAAGTCCAAGCTCTTTTGCCTACAGTCAGTACAGAGATCCTCCTCACAGGACCAGCATCCAACAGTGGAAAATAAACAAGCTGGAGACTCTAGAAGCTACCTTAGATGGCAAAATGCTGAAGAAAGGAATAGGTTGCTTTGGGACTGGGGAGGTTTGTCTGTGGTTGTCTTGCCTATATAAGGGCTGTGTGAGCGGTGCTGGGGAAACTGCCTGAACAGCACCCAAATGTCTACAGATGGCAGCAAATTCTTAGTTTAGGCTGGGGAGTCTCTCCAGGGCTGAAGCAGTGCAGTGTAGGAGGATCCAGCCCCTCGGTGTGCTCCTGGCAGAGAAACCACTTCTCTGAGTTACGTACCCCAGGGCAGCGAGTTGGGGTTTCATTCTGTAATGAACCGTGGCTAGAAGGAAAGACTCAAAGCAGACTTGGCCTGGCACCAGCAAATGCAGTAATGCTCCCTGAGAGCTGTGGGCTTCAGTCATGCACGTGAAAACTGCCTCTGTGTGCCAGGCAAAACACATTCACAACCACTGCTGTTCTTGAGTGGTCTCTCGTCAGCCCTCTCTCATTGGTGTCTGCACTGCCAGGGCTTGAGTGATGCCTGCAAGCCTGTGCTGTCCCCCACTATTATCAACTTTTCTCCTCTGCTGACATCCTCAGCCTGGATTCTGCCCATCAGGCAAAAGAGGAAAAGCAGTGAGACAAAGTGGATGTAATTCCCCAGAGTGATGCTGCACAAAATCACAGAGGGCTCAGGGCGATGGACGCAGCCAAGAGAAACCTGGGACCCTGCGGGGGCTTGCGACACAAATAAATCACTGCAAATGTGGCAGACACTGAATTGGAACATAACTGCTGTGCAGTCCCATGTCCCTTGGCCAAATCCAGATTCACACCCAAGAACTACTTTTCTCAGCCAAATCAAATAATGACAATTGCTGTTTCTTGTGGAGCATGAAGTGAGGTGAATAAGCTGAGCTCCCACAGCAAGTCACTGCCAGAAAGTCACTGAGTCTTATGGCAATCTGCTGCTATCCACAAATCACGCTGGTTTTTCTTCTTAGGAGAACTATCTGCACACTGCAGGTAGCAGGCTCAGATCTCCATCAACTGTGGCACAACACTCCCACACTGTGGAGAGCCTGTCACTGCAGTGGTAAAGACAGCCTCAGAGTACGCTCCGGAGGCTGAGGACTGCCGTGGAGCTGGGCCAGCTTTGGCAAGGGGCAGCCCAAATGTCAAAATTTTTATGAGGGAAGTCCCAAAAAAGTGGAGAGACTTGCTTAAATGTTTGCAAGGGAAACTTGGACCAGTCCCATTCTAATACAATACTTGACTGCGAAGTTTGGCAGCCACTAAAAAATAAGGCAGACACCAACTGTACCAGATACTCCATCAGTGGTGTAAAAGATGGTCCCTAAGATTGTTAGCCCAAAACGTCTGTCTCCAAGGTCTCAACAAAGCCACCTGAGAGGAGATTCTATTAAGATAGTTTTGCTTTCCTGCACTCAAGCTATTAGAAATAATTAACATAAATAGCAAACATTTCTTCCATGCAGTTTCAGAATCTTTTCTAAAGCAACAGATTTCCTCCTGAGCTAAAGCAGCCTAACTTGCTCGCTGCTTCCTCTAAAAGGGAAAAGGAGAACGTTGCTGACAGATAAGTGCTGCCTGCCCAAAGCACTGCTCTGGGACTGAAAACTGAGCTTGGCTTTAATTTTAGGCCCCTACAAGTCATCAGTGCAGCAGCTGTTTTGAAACCCTATCACCTCGGTCCCTCCAACTCAACTCATGGCTGCCCATTGCAGGCAGCTGAGAAATTCCTCCATTTGCTATTTGGGTCTCCTGTGGAACATGCAGTAAAATTTGCCTGCTTCTGCAGATTGCGGTAATAGATAAATGGCGCCATCATTCTGAATACATGCACACAGCTCCTGAGAAATGCCAATGGACCTTCTGAAACATGGCTACTGATTTTGAATTCCCAGCTTGGAACAACCTGGCCCTGGCCTTCGAAGGGCTGGAAATTTAGGACCTGGTAAGCAACAAATTAAGTTCTCCTTCTCCCCTTAAAAACATCTGCTTTGAAAATTTTGGATAGACTGATTGGACCAGAAGCAGGAATAGAAGCCGAGAGTCTGGGTGTTCAGTGGCAGCTGGTACTATGTGGTCGGTGCCTTCCCATTTAGGGGGCTTCTTGTGCCCTTGGCTCCATCCCTGTCCCAGCCCCACCTCCCAGTTGCTTATCTCCACGCTGCTGAAATAGCAGCACTGCAAAAACCTGGCTTGGATCCAGAATGGGCACAGGTCACGCACCAAGGGCACTGTCAGCGAGGTGCGAGTACAACCAGGAGCACGCACGCAGAGCTGCTCTTCCCAAGGAGGCATGGGCAGGCTGATACTCTCCTGAGCACAAATCATGGACACGCAGTGACAGGGCTGCCAGAGGGAAAGGAGAGCTGAACTTCAACAAGTGCAGGGAGGTGGGAGCTGGGACAAGCCCTTACTTTGGTGCTGATGCAGCAGCCTCCATGGATTCAGGAGTGCAGCCATACTCTGAGCCCTACTGCCAACCCTTCCCGCAGAGCATGATGAATTAACACCCACCTGCAGCCCTGGCTTTGTATTAAGAGACTTTGGTATTTCTGGTTCCTTCTAGCAAGGAATTTTACATTATCAGCCCCTCCTAAGAAAATGGACCATAAAGGAGGATCAGGCACACAGAAGCATGCAAACCTCTCTTCCTACCCCAAACCCTATCACATCAAACCATCAGGGTTGTGGCACCACACAGCCAGCCCCTCCTGGGGAGCAGGGACTGGGACAAGCAGCCAAGCTGGAAGGACTGAAGCAGTGGAGACATGACCTGCTGCCTTGGCAGCATGGAGGCAAATCATCTGAGTAGCTGCGAGCAGCCCAGCGAATGCACAGCGCCGGGGATGATAAACAGGGCACAGAGAGGACCTGAGCCAGGGAAGAAAGGCGACATTGTGCTGCCAATTGGAAACTCCGGAGTTCATAAGACTCTTCTGTCTCTGCAGAGTGGCCGCAGCCCCTCCTCCTGCCTGCCCCAGCTCCCCTGACTGGGTGACATTCAGCAGCCAGCAGCTGGGCTTCATTCGCTGCAAGCTCTGTTGTGCCGGGCCCTTGGGGGAGCCCATCAGGACAAACTAATGATAAAGTCCCCCTGCCCCATCGAGCCCTGATGGAAGCAAACTGGGAGGGAAGGGACATGGGCAGAGGCACAGCCAGCAGCAATAGCTTTGTCTTTTAGTCCTCTTAGGAAAAGATGCTCTTCTTAGGGCAGGTCTGGTAGCAGGAGGATGCCCTGGCACAATACTTTGATTCTGTGCAGCACCCATGCACCTGTACAGACATTGCCTTCAAGTGGCCGTGCTCCTGGACTTCCCTTACACCTTCCAGTGAGAAGGAAGTCCTGAGGCTGTGCAGACATGAAGAGAAGTGGACATTTTAAATGCAAGCCAGTGCTGCCCAGACCTTTCACCTCTCAGAACCGAACAGAGGCTTTTGAAGAGGTAAATGAGAATGCTAACCAAGCACATATCTGAAAATCCTCCCCCCACACCTATGGCAGTGCCAAATGATGACACTCACGGTTCCAGGGTGCAAGTTTACCCTGGCTACAGCCAGGCACCTTTCTGAACTAATGAAGCAAAGCTCCCCACATCTCTCTAGCCTGAGGAGGCATTGGGTGACACTGGGAGCTAGAAGGCTTTGCTCTAAAAGGGACAGTGAGGGTCGAGATCATGTGTATGGGCTCCTGGAGGCACTCAGGAGTGAGGCTGAACCCCGCTTTCCCACCATACACAAGGTATAACTTCATTAGGGGTTTCCTACGCACACTTTCCCTTTGCATTATCCCAGGCTGAAGACTTAAACTGTTGATTTAATCTCCTGAAACTGAACGAGGCAAATTGAAACCCATTTTTTTTTGGCCGTGCTGGCTGCCAGCTCACCCTGCAACCCTGTTAATTGTTTATGTGTCAAGAATATACCTCTTCTGTCAAACAATGCCCAGGTCCCTGACCTGTGGGAGGCAACCTGCTGCCCTCACCCCAGGAGTCAGGCTGCAATTGAGTTCTTACAGATGCTGCTGGGAGAGCACAATAGGATCATAGACCCAGGCTAATTAATTTGGGAAGAGTTACAGAAAAACTTAATCCCCAGGCCAGGAGGAATTTCAGCCGGTGGTTCAGAGGACAGCAAGCGGCTCTGTGCAGGGCTGTGTCTGTAGATCCCTCTCCATGTCCTGTAGCTGATGCTGGTAAATTGCCGGCCTGTTTGCTGTCAGGGCAAAGCCACACAAACCAGCTCTGCAGACCGGTGTCTGGAATGCTCTGGAGCTTGAAGTCTTCTTGTGGAGCATCTGCCGTACACTATCTGACACAGGGCATGGGGGGACTTGGGCACCCACAAACCCCCAACACAGCCGGTCTGAAGCAGCAGCCCTGCTACCTGGCAGGGCGCTCCTCCCCAACAGGGAGCAGTGCAGGACAAGACAGGAGACACGCAGCACCTCTCCAGAGCTGGGGCCATTCCACACAGCACACCTCAAGTCCTACCCCTTCCCGTTGACCAGAACACTTCTCCGCTCGCTCCACCCTTGGCAGCACCACACCAAGGCATCAGATTTGCACGCTGGTGGGTGCCCTGCCCACTGCCGTGGCACGCAAGGGCGTGAAGCTGCTTCGCCAGCAAAGCAGAGGGGTTTGCACATCAGCCCTGTGCTAAGCATGTACCTTCACCCAAGCCACAACACATACCATGCCAGCTGCACTTCCAATCGCGTTGCACACCACAGGTTTAAAGACTAATGTGCTCTTGTGAAATCACCAGATAGGGAGGGGGATCAGAGACATTGAGCAAAGCCTCAGAGAGGCTGGTGGATGCCACGAAGAACCTGCATCACCCTTTGCTGTGGGAATGGGGAGCAATTAATGCTCCATGTCATTCCTTTGCACAGCAGCAGTCCTGGTCCTGCTGTCCCATGGCCTCTTTGCCAACAACTGCTCATCTGCCTGCAAGGCCAGAGGAAGCCTTCAGGCTCCAGCTGGAGCCAGCATTCACTCACCAGAGTCAATGCAGCAGAACAGATCAATGGTCTGGTCTGGTTCTGGGCACTGGGGGGTGACTGGTGCTGGCTGCTTGAAGGAAGGCTTTAGCTTATGCTGCAGGGACCTAAACTGCTCAGCGTGATGGCTGGAGGGCAGTGCTTTCCCTCTATGGGCCAGCAATCATCTTGATCATCTAGTGCCCTAAGCACAGGGACAGCAGCCTGCTCCCTCCCCAGGGGAGCCACAGAGGCCCTTCTAATTTGAGTGGGTCTCTAATCACCTTGAGGAATTTAGTGAACTGACTCCATCAGCTAAATGCCCCCTGGCTGGTGTCCCTCTCATTTTAAGCAGGCTGCATTGCTCCCTTATCCAAAGAGGAATGATGAGATAAGGGAACAGGGGAGGAAAGAATAAACGAGGCACAAAGGAAACAAAGGGAGTGTTTAGGCCAGTCTTTAAGGGTCACTACAGAAGGTCTCTGTTTATCAGAAGTGTCACTGAAGTGGAGAAATCTCTACCTGTGACACACAGGGATTGGATAGCAAACAAATGCCAGAGCAAGAGCACAGTGTGACACTTCTGCACACCACAGTCATGTATTTGCTTGTTGAGTGCTTGGCCCTACCTACTCCCAGTCCTGAACAAACTTCACCTTTCAGGAAGGTAGCGGGCTGCCTGCTCTCAGGGAATGGTGGGTGGGTGCTCAGTGCCTTGGCAGCTGGTGGAGATACCAAATTATCAGGAATCTGGACACTCCTGTCTTTCCGGATGATTACTCAGGTCTGTAACTGTTATTAAGCCAGGAAGGGGTGATAAGGATTGGGCTTCTAGTGAAGCAAATGACCTGCCTTCTGCTCTTGCTGCACAGGTCTCTAGCTACAGCTCCCTCACACAAAACACTAGAGAAAGGCACCCACCTCTGGCATCCACAGGATAGGGTTGTTCACACCTGCATAACTTGATTTATTCCTCCCACCTTTTTGCAGCTCTAGTTTCTGAAATACAAGCAGAGAAAAATTAGACTAACCTGATAAATAACCCAGTACTGACACCTACACAAGAGGGCTCAAGAACATGTGAATAAAATGCAAGTTCCCAAGTTCCCTTTCCAAAGGACTGACCAGCTATTATGGCCATAGTGGGGTGAAAATGCTCCCAGGCTTTTTTGACAGCAAATTCTCATGGTGAGCTATCGAGGGGAAAGGGTACCAGCACTTAATAACTGTTTGCTAGCACAGAGTTAAAATTTGTGTCATTCTCCTTTTTCTTCTCCCTTCCCATCCTTGCTTCAAAAAGGCCCAAGCAATAGTTCTTCCAACACTTCACTCAGGCAGCAGTACTGAGATGTGCTTCACTAAAGAGCTACAAACTCTCCTGACCTTTCATTTCTGCTTCCATCTTGCTTAGTGCAATCTTCCTGTGCCACATACTGAGCCAGCTGCAGCCTACTGCTGCAGCTTAGTACATCTAAAATAACTTAATTGACTACAGTGGAGTCATTGTATGTTCGCACTGCTGTGAGTCAGCTCAGATTTTGCCCTGTGGCATGCTCTCTTTCCTGCATGAAAAAAAAGAGCTGTCTCTTAAAGCCAGCAGCAGAAAGGAAGGTTTGCCCTTCTAAACACCTGGAAGTCATCCCAAGCTTTCTTACCTGCTGTCCTAGCTGCTGTGGAGAGTAAACCTGAGCACTTGGGTATCCACCTGGTACACTGGTGTCTGCCAGAGCCTTAGCCAGCTCCCTCCAGCTTTCATATCCTGTGCAGAGGAAACAGAAAGAGATGTCAGAGCAGAGGCTAAAAAAAGAAGCCATCACAGTTACCAGAATACACTGATGCTTTACAGGGCTGAGAGACCATTGACACTCTGGAATGGTCCAGCAGAGACTAGTAGTTAGAATCATAGAATAGTTAGGGTTGGAAAGGACCTTAAGATCATCTAGTTCCAACCCCTCTGCCATGGGCAGGGAC
>JAOEHY010032254.1:0-10003 GCA_025447955.1 Psilopsiagon aurifrons
ATATGAGGAAGAAATTCTTTACTGTGAGGGTGGTGAGGCACTGGAATGGGTTGCCCAGGGAAGTTGTGAATGCTGCAGCCCTGGTGGTGTTCAAGGCCAGGTTGGACATAGCCTTGGATGATATGGTTTAGTGGGAGGTGTCCCTGCCCATGCCAGGGGGTTGGAACTGGATGACCTGAATGTCCTTTCTAACCCTAGCTATTTTATGATTCTGTGAATTTGCCACTAGTGGCTGTGTGTGCTGTTCTTTTATTCAGGATTTTTTTTTCTCTTTTTAAGCAGAATTGAATTTGTCAAATGTGGACTTTCAGAAAGCTCTAAAAGATTTTACTCCGTTAGCTCTGAGAAATGTTAACCTTCATAAACCTAAAGACATTGGATGGGAGAGGATTGGTGGCTTAAAAGATGTAAAACAAATCCTCAAGGATACCATCATGTTACCTGCAAAGGTACCCACTTTTAAATTAGTTACTTGAATTTTGTACATAATGCTAGCAGAGGAAGAAAGAGTTTTAAGGTGTGACACAGTATTTGACAGAAAGATGACAGGTATGATTTTAAGCTACTTTTGTAGCTTCTCAGTCCGTTCCAGTACTGGAAAACTCTTTCTCTTCCCTTTTCCAAATACAAAAGGCAATAACTTCTGTTTTTTTACAGATGAAATATTGTTCTAGAATATTGCAGGATTGCTGACATTATCTTTGTTACACTCTCTGTTGTAGGGTTTGTGATTAGGCTCTGTAAAGATAGCATTTCCAGGGGTCTTCTGCAGTGATTTTACTAGAGGAGTATTCTCTTGAATACTAATCCATCAGTTCCCCTTTATTTTACTTTGGCCTTTCTGCCTTGCTTAAAACTTCTAGCATTGAAATAGCCCATCCATTTCAGTCTTCAGAGAAATGACTGAACAGTATATTTGTTCATATCAGTCAGTGATTAAAATAAGAGTTTAGAAGTACCAATATGGATGTCATAAAGCTTTAGTGCATCCCTGTTCTGTCCTGTTTCCTCTTGGTAGAAAATGGTACTTATTTGCATTTAAGTAGGTAGGAAGCCTAACTCATTTCAGCCCCAAGTAAACCAGCAACAGCCCAAATAAGGTCTTGTGATAATAACAGGAATAAAAGAAATCAGATACGTTCTGTTTAGACAGAAATCAATGCAAATCAGTGATGTTATGTTACACTGCAGAATAATTACATGTTAGAATATGTCTTGTTATATCTCTTGTTATAGAATATGTCTTTTTATATCTCTTTTCCAGTATCCACAATTATTTGCAAACTTGCCCATACGACAGAGATCAGGAGTCTTGCTGTATGGAGCTCCTGGAACAGGAAAAACACTGTTAGCAGGAGTGGTTGCTCGAGAGAGTGGCATGAATTTCATCAGTGTCAAGGTAGCAATATTTTGAAGATTGATTAATTTTATTAACTGAATGAAATAGCTGAACATGATACTTGAGTATATGTGCTTGTGAGGGCAAAATGCCAAGGAAACAAACCTCACATTAAAAATTGAATATGTCTCTGAGTATCCCACCAGCTGACTTCTGGAACTTCACAATTATATTGCTGAGATTTGGTTTTGTGTAATTATTCATTATGCAGAATTACAGAATTTAATTAGATGTTCTTACTTCCCTAAAAGAGATCTGATTTTGGTTCCACTGGACAACAAAGTTCAGCAATGCATTTTAAACATATTTTCAGAATCCACTGTAAGCTCTTCCCTTGTGATACTGTAACACATGTTCTGTTAGAGTAGAAAAATGGAAATTAGTACACTGAAATAAGCTGGAATGCTTGGAATATTCTTTCAGCTGATCTAGACCCTTTGCCTCTTCTATTCAGAGATAGCACTCTCTGGGTTACAGGAAAATTCACTCTGGTATATAAAAACTATGCTGATGTTAAATTACACATTAGCCCTAAGAAGCACATAATAAATGTTGTTTTCTTATTTTTCTTTTCTTTTTTTTAGGGACCAGAGCTGCTCAGCAAATACATTGGAGCAAGCGAGCAAGCAGTTCGAGATATCTTCAACAGGTTGGTTTGTAAAAATTTGTGATCTTATCAATGAATTTTATGGCTTGAAGCTGCAAGAAATAATTTTGTTGTCCTAGGAGAGGCATGGCACTAGATCACAAAAGCATCTGAAATAACGAGTTCTGTCAAAACAGATGTTCAGGTCTTGGCAAGTTCAACTTGACTATCACTTAAGAACTGAACATTTTGGCCCATATGAGAAGTGTACTTTTGAAGCTGAACTCCCAGTTCTCTCCAATTACAGTGCATTGGTTCACATCACAAAACTGTCTTGAAAAACACATGCTGGATTCCTTTCAGATGATTCCAGGATACAGTCAGGTGTGCCCAGCTAGTAATGAACACTTGGTACATAGGGTCATATGAGACTTGGTATTGAGGTGCTCAGTGCCAGTTGTTTTGTTTTTTCAAATCTGTTCTTACTGTCCCTCAGTACTCACTAATGTAAACAGCCTTTGCTTTTCATGTGGTTTACAGTGTTGACAGTCTTTGGGTTAGATACGTACATAAGTCAAGACCTGCGTGACTGGATTTTGGAGCTTTTGTGTATATGAACATGGCAGTAGAGTAATTCAGAAATTCTAAAGCGAGTGCAAGAAAAGACATCAAAGTGAGCAGTAGTTCTGTTGCGGTCCAGTTCTTCAGAACTTCTTCATTTCTACAGAAAACAGATTTTCTATTCTTTCAACAATGACAACTGTTCTCTAAAGTAAAAAGCAGCCTTTACTATTTCTAAGTAGTTTTATCTGTGACCAAAACTTAAACAGACTTTTTCCCTTTTTCTTTTCCCTTTTTAGAGCTCAGGCAGCTAAGCCTTGTATTGTTTTCTTTGATGAATTTGATTCTATAGCTCCTCGCCGAGGTCATGACAACACAGGAGTTACTGACAGAGTGGTTAACCAACTGTTGACTCAGTTAGATGGTGTAGAAGGATTACAAGGTAATAATTCATCTGTGTGCTGCTTTTTATGCAAAAGTGTACCAGATGCTAATGATGTTTTTCTGTACTTTCCTAAGGGGTTTATGTGCTAGCTGCTACTAGTCGCCCAGATTTGATTGACCCTGCTTTGTTAAGGCCAGGTCGACTGGATAAGTGCCTGTACTGCCCACCTCCTGATCAGGTGAGGAAACAAAACACTTTACAGGGAGGCGAGTTAAAAAAAAAAACCAAAACAAAAGCCACAACACAAACTGATAGGCTTTATTCTCCTTTTCTTTATTTAGTGTCATTTCAAACCTGGACAAGGTGGACTTGATTGTCCAGCCCAAGTTATACAGCAGTAGAAATTCACTGATTTTAGTGTCAGTGTGTTCACGTAAAATGGGCAAAACAAGGCTATTTACCACAGTCCTCAGAAAATAACTGGGTGCCGGGTAGAGTTTATCATGTTCTGTGTCCTTCTCTGAATTATGAGTCCAGTGGCTCTGCTGTTTGCTTGATGTGATGAACCATAGTCATTCCTAACTCTCGAGTTATTTGAAGTTTTCAGAGCAGTTTTATTCCAAGTTCAGTGGATCCCACTCTTTACCCACATTTAGTTTGGAATATTGAAGCACTTTTTAAGTCAAATGTGTCACTAGTTAGGAAATGTATCAAAATATATGCCTGTATTTTAAAGTTTGATTACTGTACAGTAAATCCTATATGTACTATTACTGGGGTAGTATCTTCTTTCAAAAAGATCCTTCTTTCCTCAGCTGGGAGATCGCTTGTGACAGGGCCAAAGCACTATCTAGCACTGTTGGGACAAGATAAATAACAGGTTGCTTTACTGACATTTTTTTGTTCCTTTTTACAGAATTCACGCTATGAAATCTTAAAAGCTCTCAGTCATTCCCTGTCCTTGGCAAATGATGTGGACTTTCAGGATTTGGCAGCAAAAACAGAATGGTTCACAGGGGCTGACCTAAAAGCTTTATTGTACAATGCTCAGTTAGAGGCAATCCATACTAATTTAGGTTCAGGCTCAACACAGGTAAATAAAACTGATATAAAAGAAATCTCTCCTTTTCTTGTTTTGATGTTGATATGTTTGAAAGGGCTAATTTTATCCATGAGTTTTTTTAGCAAAATGATGTTTAATAAGATTTCGTTTTCCTTTATTTGTATGCAGGGGATTAAAATATTAATGTTTGCAGAAAAATGCAAGAATGATGTAACAAATCAGTTTCAATACCTCTTAAACACAAGTTGGTTTTGTCTTTTTATGTTATAATGTTTAATGTTGAATATGTTTATGTTTATGAGACATGACTGACAGATCAATAGGAGGGATCCCACTCCGAGGTTCTTAGGAGTAGCTAGCAAATTCAGTTTTGAGATGGCACATTTTGGATGATGGAGGAACCAAGAAATTGGGGTCTGTGGAATTGTTCCAACAGCCTGAGTTTGATTTGAGGTCAGGAGTTGTGAGAGGCTGGTGATACCTGAAGTGTCCTGCTCTGGATCATCTTCCAAGCACCAGCTATTGCATTTCCAAGGTGCAGGATCCCACCCCTGGTTTATACCCCTTATGTGATCTCTTTTAGCCTCTATTCAGCCACCTCTCTTCTGATCCTAGCTGGAAGGGGGCAGGCATGGCTTCTACTACTTGGAGGTCAAAGGGAAGGACTGGGTCAGGGGTGCAAAAACAATGAGACTACTTGGGTTCTTTTTGTCCCAGTTGTTACCAAGAATGGGACTCTGAGGATGCAACTCTTAGTATTGAAAGGAATTTCGAGCATATCTTTCCTAACAATCCCTTCATTTGCAGCATCAGTAAATAAGTAGTTGTAAGGATACCTGATGATTATCCGTTATTACAAAAGGCCATTGTTTAAAGCAGTGGTCTTCAGAGTGGTGCACACGCACACACACATGCACACACACACACACACACCCTGGGGGTGCACAAGGCAGTCCATTGAAGTGCAGCAAGAAAATAATAGAACTTCAATGGTACGTGTATATGAATTACAAATGAATAAATTTAGATATATTTGGTGGAGTGTCCTCAGAAATTTTTTACTGATGGGGTGTACAATCAAAAGGTTTGCAGATGCCATTCTAAAGCAATGACTGTGATTTCCACATCAGCACTTGGAATGTGTTAACTGTGACTGAACATGAGTACAGCAATCAGGCATAATAGAAGTAGACTCACCACAGTCTCCTAGAGCACTCTACACAAGATACTAAATTGTCCAGAGGGAATGGTTGAGCCAGAAGTTTCACAGTTCTACAACAGAAAATATGCATGAAGTTTCCCAATACTTACTGAGTGAGACAGTTCAAAGCAAACAAATAAAACCTCAAGATTATCTCCTCAAACTATTTTTCTAGCACAAAATTCTGCTTAAATGCATTGGATTTTCTTAGCAAAATATTTGGAAATATACTCCTAAGGGCAGGCAGATTACTAGAATCAGATGTAAATCAATACTTTCATGTGCACTGTATACGAGTATTTTTAATGTCTTTCAGGTTGCAATTCATTATGAGTTAATGCTTCTAATATTCTGTTCTTTGTCACAGGATATTGTTTCTAGTTCTGACAGTGACTTCAGTCTCTCTTCCATGGTTTTTCTAAACCACAGCAGTGGCTCAGATGATTCAGCAGTAGATGGAGAAGTAGGATTAGAGCATTCTCTTATTTCTTTAGACATGTCTGACTTGCTTCCTGAAGATCCAAGGTCCAACATGTATCGTCTTTATTTTGGAAGCTCTTATGAATCGGAGCTAGGAAATGGAACTCCTTCAGAACTGGTAAATTACTCAACATTTTGAATTTTCTAAATATTATCAGTTGTGAAGCAGAAAAACTGCACTAGGAAAATGGTATGGGTTTATGAATACAGTTATGTCTGCTTTGTCCTTCAAACTGTTGTGGTCTGTGGTGGGAAGGAAGATGGAAGGATGTGATCTGACAAAATACAATATGGACTTCCCTACAACTTTGCAAGGCTTTAAAATCAAAAAACCAAAATACCACTTGATACACTGCTTATAATCCAGCTAACTGCATTCATATGAGACCTCACTGTCTGGTCTGATGGCTTGTTGCCTTCCGAAGTTTAATACTAAAACAGTTTTTGGCGAATTTGTTTTGGGGTGGGTTTTTTTAAAACTTATTTTTATTACTGAAGAATGACCATCCAGCTTTCAAGAATCAAGTCATATTATTAAGAACCAGCAAACATTTTTCAGTTTCTAGTAGAGTGTTAATTAAGGGAATAACCTGATCGTGGGATTGTGTTAACAACAGAAGTAAATCTTAGCTTCCATCGTTGCTCTTAAGAAGCAGAATTCCTGTTGGTGTAGTATTGCATTGCGCAGAAAGCGGTATGTTCTCTGGCTAGCTTGCAGATAGGATGTGCTGGTTGGCTACCCAGCACCTATGTGGTGATTGCCTGGCCAGTTCATCTCCCTTGACTGTCTGGTAAGCCAAGCAGAATATGCTGCCTCCAAGCTGCTTATGGTGAACAGATGATTTCAGAATTTGCTTGTGATCATACAGTGCTCATCTGTTGTAGAACTGTTATTGCAGGTAGTTAATCAAAGTTGTTAGACTCTTGTTTTCAAAACTGCCTTGCATTGATTCTTAAACCCCAAAATAACTTACCTTGATATTGGAGAGCTAATTACTGACTGCTGAGGTGCTTTGGTATGTTTTATCTTGCATTGTAGATGAGAGTGTTCAATTAATGTGTCTTTAGAGACTTCAGTTTTCCTTTTGATTGTAAAAGTTCTTTAGCAAGGTGTCATGGGTTCAGCTGTAGCGGTGATTTTTCTCCTTCTTAGTAGCTGGTGCTTTGATCTCTTAAAGATAATGAACCTGAAAGTCTCATGTTTCATCAAGTGCACAGAGAATTAGGATGTGATGAATATTCAAATTATGAGCCATTCCAAAGCTAACTACATAAACTTGCCCAGATTTAAGATCCACTGATTTTTATATGTAAATAAAACAATGGACTTGGTGGACTTTTTAGTCTATTGAAAAAATATTTTGGTTTTTTTCCAAACATTCAATACTTCATTTTCGAATCTCTACTTTCCCTCAAACACCTTGGCAAATTAGCCTAAATTGTTCTGTTAAATAAGTTATGTGTGTGATAAATCTTTAAGAGGTAGCACTCTTTTGCCAGTGGGGCCAGATTATACTAAATAAGAGTCAGAATCTTAATGGAGGAGTTACTCTTTTGGATCCACAGAGTTAATATATTTCTCCTTGTGGTAAATTTAGAGCTCTTTGTGTTTGTCTGGACCAAACTCCATAACTCATGATTTTACCAGCATGACTCATAGAGATGCAGCATCATCACAACCCTCAATGCTTAGAGCAACTTCTCAAGAAGACTCCTTGGAACATAACCAGGAGCAGCAAATAGAGCACCTGAGGACAGAAGTCAATGCTATCAAAGCCAACTACAGAAGCAAGAATGGAGTATGGCAGGTTTTTTCTATTATTTAGTCTTAACACTTTTCTAATGTTTGTCCACACTTCTTGGTATTTCAGTAATCTCTGCAGTAGTAGTAAATATAATGTAACAAGAATAGCAAAGAAAAATGATACCTAGTTTGGGAAAAATAAGCCAGATGTTAACATACATATCATTAGTTATTTCTCTGTTACTAATACTGAGGGGGGAAAGTTGTGGCTGTATTTCTAATACATTTGTCTCTATGTAAAATGAGGAGGCTTCAGAGTTACTGATGCTCATAGCTCTTGTTTCTGTGGTAATTTTTCATTGTGTGTTGATGGCTCTGTTTTCAAGGAGGACAGCACCCTGAATCAGTCAGTGCTGGCCAGGAGCACTTTAATTATTACCCAGTCCCATCTGATGACTGCACTTGAGGGTGTAAGACCATCCATTAGCCCAGATGACTGGAAAAACTTTACTGAACTGTGAGTATTACATTTTTTAGTAATTGTGAATCCAGTGGAGATTTGGTCTTTCACATGCCTCATTCATCAGAAACACAATAGTTATTTAATGTGGGGAATGGCGATTTTTTTTTTTTTTTAAATATTAAATTACATACTGGGAAAAGGAAATTACTTTACCAATACATTGCTTTTTACTGGTTTTATTAATGTGGAACCTAGAATTTCTAATCACAGACCAGAATATTCTAGTATTATGTCGAGCTATACCCGTACAAAGGGGCACTGATTCTTCAAGAATTGAGAGCTATGTCCTTCCTGCTCCCACTGGGTAGTAGCCCCTCATCTTTTCAAGTTGCTGGGTTTTGACTCTTTGTGGTTGTCTCTGTAGCTGCTGTGTTCGGGGAAAAAGCAATAATCTGGAGAAGTATAAACATACTGACAAGGAGAATGTGTCTCCTTGGACGTGGAAATGAATGGAGTAAAAAGGCTGCAAACTGGCATTGGGTTGTTCTGTGACCTTATCAAGGAGTTCTTCTGACATGAAGATTATTAAGGAGTTGTTTTCCTCAGCTGATACGTAGATAAGCAGGTCTTACAGCAGAGGAAAGAGAAGGAAGGAACAGGAAAAGAAGAGAATGAGAGATGCTTCCCAGTAGTCTATACCCCACTGTCCACTTGTGTTCCTTGTCACACCTTCCTCACCTTGCCCCCAAAATGAAACTAAGTAATAAAAATAAAAGGGAAGCAGGGCAGAGAGCCCTCTGAGTTAGGTTTGTGGGTGATAACTTCTCCAGGTCCCCAGCTCTGAGATGACATGCACTCTTGCAGTTCCACATATACATAAAAATATACTTAAACGTCTGTAGCTCTGTGTTGCATTCATGTGCCTCTGAAGAGGCATCTGCAAAAAAAGGCATTTCATAAGACTTTCCTAATACCTTTTTCTGTTTCCAGGTATGATAATTTTCAGAATCCCAAGAAGAGGAGAGGACCAGTTGGCTCAACTTTCAGACCAGGACAAAAGATGACTCTGGCGTAGTAACTTGTATTTGTTGTAAATGCTAAAATGTAACTGGAAATGACAAATGTTAATTAAATCAGATTGTTTATATTCATATGGATTTATTAATGCAGCACTTAAAGATAAGTTTCTTTTAAACTTACATGCTGTGTAATTCTGTCAAATTTTATTTTGATTGCTTTCAGATTGATATTAAATTTTTGAGAGAACATTGTTTATGTTCTGACCATTTGTCTATCACATAAAATTTAAAATTTGGGGGTTTGTCAATATGGGTGCCAAAACCTAACAGTGATTTCCTATCCCTGCTCATTTCCTCACAGCAAATAGATTCAGTACAAATAAACTCTAATAGGTAATGGTGGAAATGTGTTTTAAAACTTCTATCAAGGCCATTCTCTAATGGCCTTTGGAGGGCTTCCAGAAGTGTAGTACTTCATATGTTGTTTGGTAGGCAGCTAGACTAATACTTCCAGAATAACTGTAGCCAAAAAAAAAACCCAAACAAAAGAAGGTGATTTTATCTGATTTTCTGGCAGTTTATTTCTCTTCTTATCTCTATCTTTTCTTCTTGGAGACTGTTCAAAAACATCTCTGATGTTTGGAAGCTTTCTAATCTTGCATCCTGAAATTATTCAGAACTACTGCCTTTCATGAAGTTTGTTAAAAGTTGTCTTCCTCAGCTGATACATAGAGAAGGAGATCTTAACAGAAGAGAAAAGGAGCAGGCAGGAAAGGAAGAAAACTAGAGATGTTTCCCGTGAGTTTCCTCAGTGTTTGTCATGGTTTAAGCCCAGCTGGCAACCCAGAACTATGCAACCACTCGCTCACTGCAGCCCCTTCCTCCACCCCTGCTCCCAGAGGGGTGGAGAGGAGAATCGAAAGAATGTAACTCCCACGGGTTGAGGTAAGGACAGTCCGGTAACTGAGGTATAACACAAACCACTGCTGCTACCACCACCAATAACAATGATAAGGGAAATAACGAGGGAAGAGAATACAACTGCTCACTACCCACCGATGGATACCCAGCCCGACCCAAGCAGTGATCCCACCCTTCCAGA
>JAOEHY010032255.1:7836-24300 GCA_025447955.1 Psilopsiagon aurifrons
CTTGTTTGTTTTAAATTACAAGTATAATTCCCTTCTATTTCTTTATAAATCAAAGTCTTAACCTTTTCATATGGCATAAGGAAGAGTGAAGGTACCTTTTCAGAACACACTGGTTTATATTAGAGACTTTATTTTTTTACACTTGCAAGTAAACTTGTCAGTCATATGAACTCTTAACCAGGAAGTCCAATGCCACAAAAATCAATCTCAGTATGGGGTCAAGCTATTATTAAAAGTAGCACAGCTGTTAGCACAGAACGTAACTGCTTAACTGCAAGTCTTCATTCTAATTGTAAAAATCTATAATATTGGTACATGTCTTGATAATAAACTTGCTCATTTACAGACGTGACCATTCCTAAAAAGAAACATGAACATTATTAAATTCAAATACCTAACATTACAGATTGGGCAGTCAATTCTCCCTACATACATGGCATGCTGATGCTACAATGGGCACAATATTTACTTCAGAGCCAGCATAAGTTAGGTAGGCTGACCTTCACTAATATATGGGTGAAAAATTCTCCTCCCACAAATATTAAATCCACAAATTGAACACTGAATAGAATATTTTGCACATTCTATTCATAGATACATAACTATTAAAAGTAATTTATTATTCATTAATCTTCAAAAAGAAGGAAAGAGAATTAAATAAAAGACATACAGGTGCACAGATTTGGCAATATAATTATTTCCAAAGCATGGAAATCCAGAACTAGGTCACAGCTTTATCCTGCAGATCATTTTCAGCTTAGTCTGAACAATAAAAGTCCTTTGAATAAACTGCCTGCATTCAACAATCATGATACACTCATCCACAAATAGAAGCCCATGTATCTGCAGCAGAAAATGGCTGGAGTTGAATAAATATACTTGTGGGCTGGTGGCTCTTTGCTTCTTTATATTTAAAAATAAAAAGTCTAACTCTTCAGGTCAAGTTTTATTTCCAGGGTCTCCAATTCATCAATTCTACTTGGTAAAGTTTTGACTGATCCCTCAGCAATGCAATCTAGGCATCCAAAAGAGGTCTGCTAGAAGCGCCAATGCAAATATTAGTCCTGTCAAAGGAATGAAGACTATATTTAGCTATACATCTATTTACACAGTTAACGTATGCAGATTCCTCTACATGTAATTCCTCAAAACATGAAGTGCTTAAGCAAAGTAAAACATAGCCTTTAAGTACGCAAAGAGAGAAAAATGTTTACTCTCAAAATAGCCATGATGTAGCTCAGATACTGTTTCCTCTTTTACATATTACAATTCATGCTGGAAAGGTTTAATTTACAATCATTAGATTTCTACATCAAACTTAAAAAGACCTAACAAACCACCACCACCAAAAAAAACCCCAAGCCCACCACACAAACATCACTAACCTTTCAAAACGTAAACTGAGACAAAAGCACTAATATGAAACATGGCATAAAGGTTTTATTCAGTCTGTAATTCAACCTTTGGCAATAAGAAAGTATTAAAAGCCATTCTACAAAATACAGATGTAAAATGTATTCATCAAATTACAGGTATGAAATTTACTCCATCATGCAACAGAAACCTTGCTAGGGCAATGATAACAAGCTTCCCTGCATTCAAATCTTCCATAATTTCAAAGAATCTTCATTATTTATGCAAGCATATATATGTAAGCATAAATTTTCAACCCACTCATTTTCATTTCTGCTCTGAAGATATGAATTCTCTTGCAAACATTTCAGGCCAAATGTCAAGACAGACCTGTCAAGCTTCAGGAAGTAAGCTATTTCTTTTTATATAGCATAAAAAAAGCCCCCATATCAGACTTAATTTGCAAGACTATTATAAAAAATTCAGCATCATAAAAACAACACAGCATTTATATAGACAGTATTCTTTCTCTCCTGCTCCACAAGCACGATTAAATACTTAGACAAAAACACACCACATTTCTGCTGTGATGTTGAGAATACACCATTCAAGTTCAATTTTAGACAACAAATTAAGAGGACTGATAACGACCTTTCAAGGACTTCAGATAATTTTCAAAGTTAACTCAGTTGTGTAGAAATGTTCATGTTTGGTAACTTCAAACACTTTTAAATTTATTGTGAGGACACGTATGAACTTCCATTTTCTTCTTTTAAAACAGGTTGTGTGCAACAGCTTAGACTGGATCACGCTTGGCAAAGATCTGCAATCACACTGTATGCACTTCACCACAACAAGCAGTAGCATATATACAACTATTCAATCTTCCATATAGTTGTAATGAGGGGAAGATCTGCTACAGTAAAAGAAAAGAAATATGGTTTTCTTTCACAACTGTAGATCTGAATATTTTCTATAGGAAATAAAGGTGGTAGAACTACAACTTATGGTAAATTAAAAGATGTAATGATTCTGAAGCACTACTTGATGAATTTAAGCTAGGTAAAGGCAACCTAACAATATGGAAGTGTAGCAGATGAGGTTTTACAGAGCCCCAACAGTTCAAAAGAATTATTTACCATATAAATCTAGTGCTATTCTTAGGCATTGTGCCTCCCCTCCATACACCACAGCTGCTCCTCCTGAAGGGCATGGGTCTCCCACATTTAACTCATGGGCCATCAGTGCCTGCTCTCTCAGGCCACTCAGGACACACCGGCATGTGGGAACTGGCACTAAATGCCATGCTCAGGCAACTGAATAAAGTCTTTGAAGCCTTATTGCTTTAGAGCCTATATTTGGTAACATACATTTACTTTTGCCAGAAGGTGAGATAATGTTTACATGGACACATCTCAATTTCTCCACCCAGTGAAGTAACACACGCTGCTTTTCTATTTCCATTCAACACTAATTCTGAAAATGGATGGATTCAGAATACATTTAAACCTGGCAGGCAGAGGATGTCCTTCATCAGAATCATCTGACACATTAAAAACTTCATGGAAATGGAATTTAATCACAAAGAGTACAAAACCAACGCATGGTAAGAGAAAATTATGACAACTCCTTGATTGTTCCTTGCTGCCCATTGTGCTTGTACCACAAATTGTTGTCCATAAGCAAGCCTGAAGGCTTTGACACTGCTACACTCAGCACCTATACCCATGTTTGTGTAATCATGATTCGACTTCTCCCTGTACTCTTTTCAGCTGCTACCACCACCCATCCTACAGACTGCAACAGCAGTCCAAGATGCCTACAACAAAAAGTGAATACCACATTTTTCAGCAACTCAGCAGCAACTATTTTGAAACAATTCCGAAAATCTCCCTTCCCTACTCCAATAGCTTGGCAGAAACACTAGAGTCAGCAAATGCATCTTCCAGTAGAGCACCACAAAATGTCTTTCGGCTTAACCCCAAAGTTACAGACTGAACAAAAATACAGGACTATTAGAGTTTAAGATTCTGAATAAGTAGTTCTTGTACAGGAAATTTCCAATTCCCACAGCAAAGATCTATGGTTCTTCCTAAATACTCTACCTCATTTTCTGGAACATGTTGCAACCTGATTTTACAAGACAAACTATCAAATACGAAAGACTACAGAAAATGTGTTTATTCGAGTATAATTCTCCATCATCCATCTTCTGCAAAGCAACATCTAGTAAAAGGGGAAAAAAAAAATCAAAACTACTAATAGAGGCACTGACCACCAATTTTGTTTCCCTTTGGTCTTCATTTCTATACACTGAAATCTACAAGATAAAGCAAGAAGTTTTCTAGTTGGGTGGTTGTTTTTCCAGACGAGAACATGGAGGAACAAAATGACTTCCTAACCACATGTCCATTATGAATAAAATTCATAAACTAGGATTAAGCATCAAAGTCAGGGCTGATATGCAGCAGCAGAATCTACTATAAAAGGCAGGAAACTATTTACCTTTACTCCGCCTTATCTGGCATTAGTCAGCACTCCAAATTGTTCACTTTGGTGCTTGCCTTTTTTTTATTAAACAGAGTTTGAAATTTACCAAGCAGCACAACTGCAGATAAAGGCACTGACTGCTAATCATTCTGTGCCCTATGGATAAGGCAAGCTGTCTTTCCTACATTTAATTCCATAAATAAATAAATATAGAATTTGAGGGTGATAATTCAAAAATAAAACTAAATCCCCACATCCTTGAATACTGGAAATTAACATAGATTTGCTTCCTTCGCCTCAGATTGCTTCAGATTTAAACTGATAGCATGCTATTTGAAAAGAAGGAACATGAAAACTGGCAGATTTAATAAGGCAATGCTTGATCATAAAGCTCTCAAAATTTCAGTTTCTTTGAAAGATCAACAAAGAACACTTCAGCAAAATCATGTGATTCTCAATCAATAAGAGTTGATGGAAATACTAACACAGACCTACAACAAAACTGGTATGAAAATCAGCTTCCCCAAAGCATTAGCCTCAAAACTTGCTTTTTACAACTCACTAACAAATAAATTCACAACATTTCTCCAAATGTTCTTGGGAGCATCTATCCATGTATAAACATTATATTGACTTTTGTGCAATTTTAATTAACTCACTGTCAGTTTTATAGGAAGTCTCTGCAATAAAATCTTCACATCAGCAAAAAAGCACACCAGCTTCACTTAAATGCTGGTTCAGTCATGCAATATGACTACTGTGAACAACCAAGACTGACAGGCACTGAAGATACACCAGAGCAGCGCTGGCCAGAGACATTCCAACTAAATTTGGCTAAAATAGACAATGTCATTAAAAAAAAAAAAGGCAAAACAAAAACATAATCTTGGCTCATCTTTGAATTTTTTTTCTGACTGCAGTCCAAACTACGAAGTCATTCCCTGAAACTCTGGTGCAGTGTTATCTGGTATAAGAGTATATTTAAGTGAAATTACATTCCACAATATCCATAATCTTTGAGAATTAATAACCTCTTCTCTCACTGATCTTCCACAGATAAATGGATTTTTATGAAGTACTTGGTTAAGGAGTCTACTATTACAGGAAGGCTCAAAATTAAGACTTATCTTCCAGGAAAAGTTTGAGCAGCACAGGAAGATAAAGCACCATCCTGTCTCTGAACAATGATGAGGTGCTTTTCCCCCTCCTTATTCAGCACATGGTTCTGGAAGAAGAGACAATTACGTACTTATTTCACAGGATGGATAAATATTGTAACAGTCAGGTACTTATGACTGGGTTTGTGCTTCATTTTACAAGTGGAAGAGCTCTCTCTTACAGTGAGTTCCATGTATGACAAATACTGCTGTGGCACATACACCATACTCAAAGTGGCAAAAAAGTCCAAGATAAACTGTATTTGCTTAAAAGCCACAAACCTGTATTGAAGAAGACAGCCTCAGCTTATAAGTACCAGGCACTTTCTATGGAGTTTTTCCACCTTCCATAGTCAAGTCCCCACTAATACTTTGTAGATTCGCCATTAAAATGTTTCTAAGTTCTCCTTACCTCCTGCAGTAAGCCCAAGGAGCGCATATGCTAACATCAAGTAAGTGCCTGGAACAAGAAGCATTCTGCAACTGCACCCTAACCCTCCATAGGGATTTCCCTTGTTATAGGCAAAGTATAAGGAATGGGCATGCAGGGCCCATTGCCATTCCCGTAAAGCATCATACGTAGAAGTTATCCCATCACCCCAGCTGAGGTGAGCAATAACATTTCATTCATTACAAAACCACATGCTTCAACCCTCCTTTTTACAATAAATTTGAAAAATATGAATTTTTGAGATCATTGCTAATGAAGAAGCATTAAAGCCCATCACTAGGCTCCTCTGCTAACCTATTCCAAGCACCTACATTCTTCCCACAAGCCACTCTCTACAGGGTTCCCTTCTTAATGAGAAGAAACACAAATCAAAGGCATCTCCCTCCAAGCTAAAACAATTTTGCAAATACCCACTGCCACCTTCACTGGAGCCCTCACCACAACCCTGCTTGCAGTTTACTCAGCATTCCACCCGCAACAGTGGGGATCTTAAACCACCGAAGGATTCTAAACATATGTAATTTGGAGAAAAAAAAAAAAATTACCCATTTCCAGAAATCCTGATTTGTACGGAACTAGACTGGCCAGAGGCAGTAAGTACACAGAAATAAAACAGTTGCAGTATCTTTTCAGTAAGAGCTCCCAGTATTCTTGCCATTAGTTATAAAGACGAGCTCCGCAAGACAAAGAGAAATTTCTCAGTAACAAGCTGTTCTGTTGTTGCCAGATCTGACACAGTGTACCTTAATCCTTGCTCTTGCATCTAGATTACTAGAAACACTCACTAGCATTTTTTAAATTTCTTTTTGAGATAAAAGCTTCCTTTCATTCATACTTGAGCTTGAAGTGAACTAGCACAGAGCTGACCTCATGGAAAATATTCACCAAGTGTATAAATTATAAAGGGGGTATTTAAAGCATCTTCCTTGGAAATCTGTGGCATGAAGAATACATGTTACAGCACATTCTAATACAACATCTTTGATTATTCAAATCAATCCTTATATTTTTTATGGCCAAAGGTTAATGCACCAGAGAAACCTCACCTTACAAATGTGGAACTCCTGTCTGGAGAGAATGACTCCAAGAAATACTGCAGAAACCTTTGTGTGAGAGGGAAAGCAATGCAGCTACTTAGGTATTCACAACTACAGCTAAACCATGAATTCCAGTGTCCCAATCACATTAACCAGACCTCAGGCTGCAATTTATCTGCAACACTACCCATGATGAGCAGCTTGGAGGAGGGGGCAGGTACAGCATGCACATGGTGCTCCACCACTACTAGTCCAGCTTAATACAGGACATTGCAATTAAATAGTTCAAATCCAGGAAATTTTAACACAAGTAAAAACTGAGTAAGTCCTTGTGAGGGCACACAATTCTAAGAGAAAAAAAAATAATAAACCCCCTCCCCCCCAAAAAAACCCCACCTTTTTAATAATTCTTATAAGCATACAGTAATACTTTCTCACCACCACTTACATGCTGTGATACGGGTATTGAAAATTAGAGTTTTGTATGTGATTTCATATTAATTTTATTATTACCAAATCTTATGGAGTTAGTAAATGGGGTTTTAATCCCTTCACTTAAAATCTTTTAATAAAGTTTTCTGCAAATTTGGGGTTTATTGCCAAAAATAGCAACACAAACATACAAAGCATAAACCACTAAAACATGCAAGCCAATAAAGTTTGTTTCCACCACAGATCAACAACCTGGATTAAGAAGTGAGCCCTAAGCTTTCGATCACACCACACAGCTGCTATGAGGCAGATCTTGCTTGCACAGATTAAAAGTATATTCATTCACAAGCAAAATGACAAATACTCAAATTAAATGTCCTACATAACAAGTTGTGCATCAAATACAACCACAGAACACTATTCCAATCATTAAATATATTTCAATGTTCATGTTACCGCCCATACAAATATTTTTATAAATAATAAAAAAAGGATAATATAAAATACTGCAATTAGGTATTTCAGGCTTTAAAAGCATACAAAGGCCTCTTCTTAGTTCCCTGCAGTATATAAACGGTAAGCATGCCTGAAAAATATTAGACAGTATTTAATCTTAAAAGAAATCCTGAAATAGACTGCTATTATTAGAAGAATTATTTTTACAGTAATATGATTTATAATACCTTTTGTAAGGCTTACTAGCACTTGCCACATATATTCACATCTAGATTGACTCTAATCTACCTTTAAGGAGAGAATCCTAAATTTACACCATCAACTATGAAAGATTTTTGACTAACACTGCACTTCACTGTTTTATCACTATTCCATTATTTCTCTATATTAAAAACATACGTCAGACTCCAGAGACAGATTAAGTAGTACTAACTAGAATGTACATTAAGTATCAGAAACAGATTACAGTGATGTGGATCTCTGCCAGACCAAGAAGTATTACCATATCACATCTCCACTGAGGAGTTTCCAGCCAACGCTACAGTATGACTCTGAAGTACTAGAATTCTGGAGATGAAACACATTGGTTTTTTGAATCTCTTAAAGAAAAACACATTTAGTTTCTTTGTGTTTATTTTGACACTGGTACTACACTTATATCAAACATTTGAGAGAATTCCTTATGCAACATGATACTGTGAATGTGGTCAGAACTGCCAATATTCAGATTAACATCCAGTTCCTCAGCTGCACTAAAAAGCACTCCAGGGTAAGACCACCTTCATTCCTCAGCAGTGGTCCAAACTATTGACATAAATTAGATTAGCCTGTAATCTGTGCCAGCTCTCAGGAGAGACGGAAACTGTCACAGTCAGTAGACACCAACACAAACATTTTCCAATTGCATCCCTGAGCCATTGAACACCAAGTACCATTTTGGTACCTATGTCCCACTAAAGCAGAGATTCATTTTGTGGTAGTGGGACCAACCTACCAAGCTCCTCGGCAAAATCTCTGGTTTTATTTGGTTGATTTATATGGGATACATAAAACTCAAGGGATTTCTTGCTTGTTTCTATCTCCATAACAACAGTACCATTAAAGTCCCAGCTAAACTTTGCCACAAACATTCCATTTAACTCTGAACTGAATCTGCCAAATAATTTTAAATGGAAAACCAAACCAAGCCCACAAATGTAATCCTGTCACTGGCAAGATAATTTCAAGTTTCTTTACAGAAAGTAGAAAAGAACCTACAAGATACGGGTGGCAGTGGCACAGTGTGTGATCTGCCAAATCTGCATTTTTACGCAGCTTCTATTTGTGGAAAATACACACTACAGTTTTTTAAATCAGGTTTCAACATACTTCCAGTCTCACTACAAAGAGAGAGCGCCTTCAGTGCAGGTGATTTACAAGCAGCAACAAATTTATCCTCTGTCAAGGAGCTAAACTCAATCCCAGCTTGTGACCGTGAAATACACCAGATTTCCACAAGTCTGAAAGGGTACTCGGCTGCAACAACATTTAAGTATTTCTGCAGAACTATACTTTCAAGGCCCATCAGACCTACCAGTACATAGGCCTTAACTTTTTCTTTAAGTGTTGCTCTCAAATGTAAACAAACCTCTTAAATAATTCTCCCTACATTCCCAGAAAGCCTGCTGAGCAACTTCTCTTCCCCTCCATGTTTCCTTCAGATACAAAAAACTATAGTATTGTGCATAATGCTATTTGCAGAACCTCAACTGATTGTCTCGGCAAGCTTCCTTTTTTAACAACTCCTGCAAGGTTTTGATTTTTCATTCTTTTCTTCCCTCAACATTTCCTCACTGTCACTGCTTGCAACACTTAATAGAACATCTGTGAATCTGTTTTGTCTGGAGGTATACAAAGTAAAAAATGTTCCAGTCATTGCTTTAGGATGTTCTACAACATATGTATAACGGAGGCTGTCAAAAATTCAAGACTGTCCTTTCAGCAGAATTCACACAATTACATTTTAACAAAAACTGAATTTCAAAAGAAAGACCTCTAAATTATGTTAGAACTGAGGAAGACATGGAGTCTCAGAGTTCATACATTAAAATTTCTCACTGACTTCCTGCTTATTTTCAACAGCTTCTAAAATGAAAGCTCAGGCATATCCCTTTAATAATTATGGTGAGCTAAAGTTTACGCATGCAGATTTGTGGCAGGGAAGGTTTGCTACTTCAATAGGCTCAATTAGTTGCTACAAAAACAGTCTTAGCATGGAGAAAAGTATTGATCAGCTCTCCCTTTCACCATAGTTAGACTGTGATATAACTGAGTTAGTGGATCCAATACTGTACAAGGAAAAAACTGAAAATAAACTGTACTATCTCTTTTACATAAAACCACAATAATGATTAGTCACATTCCAGATATTTCTGGATTCCTGCAACCTAGAGTAGCACTCACAGGCTGAGTCAGAACTGAGCTCTCCATTCTGCTCAGTATTGCGTAAGAAGACAGACATCACCAAAAGTTTATATTCTGACTTTTACTGAGAAACAAAGCTGCCTTACCAGGAATATAAAACAAGTAAATCCCAGGTACACCATATACCATGACCATGGCTTTCAACATTCACAGAAGTGGTGCTTAGGAAGAACTCAGTTAAAAACAGAAAAGCATGCCATGCCCTTAGTCATTTTGTTTACAGTGCCATAAAAGTACTGCTTACAAAGTCTGCTGCAAGAACCACATTCAGACAGTCTAATTTCCTATTACTGCCTTAAGCCAGGCCAATGAAGAGCTATGTGCCTTGAATGATCTAAACTTTCAGTTTTGATGCACACAAACACCATTCACAAGCTCCAAGGTGAAATACAGATTACCCGTACCTGAAGTTGTCCCTAATTCCACACTTGAGAGGTACAACTTATCCCTATTCGGATCCCCACTGAGCTTTCCAGTTCCCACTCGTGATATCTGGCAATTTTTAAAACGCAGATTTCAATGTTCCTGTTGTAGAGGTAACAATTTTGCTACACTTAGAAACTTAACATTTGCGTTTTATCTCAGTCCTTCACGAACCAGTCGGCCACTGGCTTCCCAGCATTCCCAACAAAGGAGGAGTTAAATGTCTCTCAGTACACATCCCCTCCAGTATTTCATCGAGTTAGACAATAGAAGTAGAGAGAAACCAATTCAGGTAACAACAACAAGGGTGGGTGGCAGGAAGGAAGAAACCGTTTACACTGCCAGCCTACACTTCCCTCTGAAGTAAAGTGCTGCACCAAGGCCCAGCATAAATATCAATTATTATCTCATCCACAGGTCACAGCAGTTCACCACCAAATAAAATGAAATGAAGGACATGCAAACATCATTTCAGAGTATGTCTAATGTGTTAGGATGCTGTGGAACTTCCACAACAGTGTCATACATAAAATGCCAGGCATTACTAAGATACTTCTTTTGGGTCATTATATAAATAGCTAAGATGTTTTTTAATCTGTGAAAGAAAAAAAGATGGGTGGGTATAGAAAACAGTGAATTATACTGAAGTACAGCCACATACAGACATCCAACATCAGCTCTGACAAGTTCATCCATAGCCACTGCTGCAGATAACAGATGAGGATGTTCTTTACCTGGCTACAAGAAACACTGCAATATGCTACAAAGGCTGACTCAATATACAAGGAGTCAGGGAAGAAGCTTTATCAAGCTCTTCATTCTAATGCAAACACCACCAACTCCTCCTCCAAAAGGAGGCAACAACCACAAAACTGAGAATGACAAAGGATTAAGACAGGAGTATCTGTTTGTTATAATCAGTAAATAACAGCGAAAAAATAAAAAATAGAAAAAAAAGGAAAAAATTTCTGTACATAAAAACCTGTTAAGCTATTTCTATCTTGGAATATAACGAATTAGAACTTTCAACATGAGAGGTACAAATATACAAATAATTAGACCTTTATTAGAAAAAAAACCCCAACCTTACAGGACTCACTTATGCCTACTGTTCACAAAGGCTACTAGAAATACAGTAATATTTAAAACCAGGGAAAAGGATCTACTGAAGGCAAAAGGAAAAGCAGTTAAAATAGATGAACAGAGTACGTTTTGTTCTGATACATTAAAATGCCATGAGCGAACAAAGTATTTTCTTTCAGTGTTCCAAGACTATTATAACGATGCCACACTTATTATTCTTAAATGAAAGAATTGTTTAGCCTGTATGATGAACACCAAAATTCAGCTTCCATGCAATCAGCTACTCTTTCGAGTCCCTCCTGTTTGAACCTTATTCCAGGATGCCAGGATTCCCCCACTGAGGTAGCGTCAGTTACACATCCATTCTTTGCTTGCTAGCTGCCATTAATATGCACTGAAAAGTAAGTCCTCATATACCTTAAGCTATTCAACACCATCCTATACTAAATTTCCTAAAAAAGAATGCGCACAGATATTTCCACTAAAGATGCTGACACTAACATAGGGTGAAATGAGCAGGGATTCTATTTATTATTCTTCTTTCACCTACTGCCCCCTTTTAACATTGCCCATGTATGTGTTTGAGATCACAGACTCCATCCCCTTGCATGTCTGCAAATATCTCACACCAAACATTGTTTTATTAGAAATAATCTCTCCCATACCACCTACATCTCCTAAGTATAGCATGTGGATTCAACAGCTGTACATAACAGAATTGAAAAACTTGTCTGATAGATTTCAGTATTCTGCTGTTTATCAAGTATCAAAAAAAACCCAAACCAACCAAAACAAACAAAAAACCCCACCATGAGCCTAAAGCATCACGCTCAGTTACTACTCCGACAGAAAAATACTTTGATGTCCTAGAGGGCATGCACAGAACTGCCCAGGGAGAGTTTTTTCATACCTATATAAAACATGCTGATACAGGCAAAAGTGGAGACCATAACACTTTTCAGACATACTGGCCCCTTACTGTGAACTTCTAACACTGTATCTGTAAGTACCATAGGCTCTACACAGAATACAGAGACACAGTTTCCCAGCTTCTAGCCGTAACTACCAAAACAAAGAGGATTATTCAACTGAGTAATAACTCCTGGTCCAAGCATAGGCTTTTCATAGCTTGTTTTAAAATAGTCAGCTACAGTGTTTAAACAAATGCCAAGCCATTTTCATTTGGTCCACTCAAAAAAAAAAAAAAAAACCCCACAAAACACCCAAGTGTGTTTAACAAGTCCATAAACCACCTCATGTTTCTCTATTATTACAGAAGAAATACAACTTGCGAACAGCCCTGATGCTATTCAAAGTCGAACTCTAGCTGCTTCCAAACAGCAAAACTGATGAATTACCTGATGAAATTATCGAAAGAGACTATTCATCAGAGATGTCACTACGAACACCAGTACTTATGTGAGAAATAAAACAAAATTAGGTTCTAGATAGGCAGTGTAGTCTTCAAGCACTGTCCCATACATGTCTAGTCTCAATTCACGTTAGTGAATCAAATAGAGATATATTAGCACATTTCATTCCAGGAGTGGAGTTTTAAATTGTAAGTAGCACATGTTGCTAAGGAATCATGCACCACAAACTTATAATACCCGGAATGTGGTGTGTCACTATCCAATTTATTAGTGGAATGCAAATCATAAAGTACTGCATTAATTATTTAAGAAGAGATGTTGAAATGGTTAGCTGGCAAAATCTGCTGCAGTTTTGCAGAGAAGTCAACTAAATGTCAGACAAAAGGAGGCTGGATCAAATTATACCTAGATACAAGCAAAAAGCTTACTGAAGATTTGATAATTTATTATGGATTTCTGTGTAGCAGATCCTTCTCAAAGGTGGGCCAGGAAGACAAACATTTTTAAGAATCAGCAATTACAGTTTTTTACTATTATTATTATTATGAGGTTTAGTCCATGAACTTGACATAAACAGTTTGAAACATAAACATTATGATGTTCCAGTAATTCACAGCAGATTTACTAAGTGCGATGGAGTCTTCATAGACACTCCATCACACTGATGCCAACTCCTACAGAAATGGGAAACAATTTTTTTTGTATGTGCAAGATCACACAGTGGGTGGATAAGAGAAATGCAAACTGCAAAAATCTTGCACTAAATAAAAACATATATGAATAAAGTGACAGCCTAGTAAGGGCTCCTCTTTAAAGAGCAATCAAATAATCCCATTTTCTTTCCTAAACAAGCTCCTTCTACCGACATTAGTAACATCTTCATTCAAATGCTTTTGTAATGACTCAGTATTTAAACATCACTATGTATATAATAAGCCTCTTCCTGATTTGAAGACACAGAGCATTGCTAGGCCTAGCTATCTCTGCCAGTGGTATTCTTATGACATCATAACAACAGCAGGAAACTGTTTTCATAGGAACAAAACAGTACTTCACCTATCTTAAAATGAGTCTATTTTGTTTAACACATCAAACACTACAAGCCTAGTGGCAGCATCATGATTCCCAGGCAGGCAAGACTTAGAAGTAAGGTGGAGGTGACAGCATGTTCAGCCCAGGTGAGAGGGAAGAGGACTGATTCGCGTCACAGTCAAGGGACTCCTCCAGGCAACGTAAAAAGCAGCACTAACAGATTTGCATCTAACCCTCCACAGCTACGGAGAGGGTTTCTGTGATATTATGCTAGACAGACACGTGAAAGCAAGAAGAGGCTTCGGAGTACTCTAAACTGCCAGACAGACCCTAAAATGAAATATATTAAAATGACAGTGAAAGGGTTTGAAGTCTGAGGCAACAGTCTCCTCACCACCCTTTCCATCCAGGCGGTGGAACTTTCCTATAGTATTTGGGAAAGACAGAAAGGGAGGAAGAAAGAAAAGAAAGGGGGAAAAAAAAAAAAAAAAAAAAAGGTGAACTTAAAACCATGTTTGATCATCCTCTACCTCTTACTGCTTCTGCTTTTTTGGCAGAATTCACTCATTTTGGCGGCAGTACAAAAGCTGTGAAGGAAACACTGAAAGTAAGCAACTAAAGGATACCATTGTTTCACCAGCCCGTTTGTCATACATATGCACCATTAATTGTATATTGACGGCTGAAACAAGGGCTACTCGGGGTTATTGTTATCCCTACAGGGCAGGTTTTACTCGCAAAACAGAACTTCATCCTAAAAGAAAAAAAAAAAGCATGGACAAGCCTGCTGCTTTGGAAGAAATAGTACCTTTAAATGTGAATAGTAGTGGGGAGATATGTGAAAATACCGTGCCGTGAGAATAACGAACATACCGAACTGCAGCCACAACTTTTCTTTTCCCGATTAAGTGATTTATGGAAATACATACAAAAGGAGAAAGTCGTACTGAACAGAGGATTACTTATCAGACCTGACCCACCTTCTCTCCTCATGCCCGGCTCTACCTTCCTACTTTAAATCAGCCGAGTGTCCAACCCAGGCTGAAGTACAGTCCGCCATACAAGTACGAGGAGTGCCCTTGAAAAATGTCCAGATTGCAGCTACTGCACAAAGAACCTCGCCATGTAATGAGTGTATGAGAATTTCTCTCACGCTCTTGACCTGGCAGCAAGGGAAGAGATTAACTGCCCATCAACATCGGAAGACAAAGCATCGGTAAGAAACAAGCCAAGTTTGAGAGGGGAAAAGGAAGGAGGCTGAGACTAAATTTCATCTGGTTTAGACAGAGGATAGAAAGATAAATAAGATAAATAAATAGCTCTAGTAAATAATTCTGAATGCTCTTACTTCATATTTATCTTCCCCAAATGCTCAACATTAGTGAGCAGCAGCGCTACACGAAATAAGTACGGGCAATTAGATATTTGCTGCCATAGGTAAAAGAAAGCAGACATACCCCCTTGCCTTGCTACACAGAAGGCAACGCTGCAGATTTCCCACTCCACTACCAAAAAGCAAAGCAGAACCAGTATCTGGAGCGGGAAGGGGGTTTATTGACTGAGAACTTTTTGTTCCTTAAATATGTAACTGGGACGGGCTTTTTTTCTTTCTTCCCACGCCCCTCTTCTTTCCATTTTCTCTGCCAAAAAAAAAGACCGAAATAAACGTTATTCCGTAATATTATTATTATATGAGGAGTGCGAGACTTACCATATCAGCTGGAACGCTGCTGGACATCTTGATATTACCCTAAATGGCGTAAAAACAACTTTAAAAAAAAAAAGAAAAAAAAAGAAAAAAAAGAGACACCAAGCACGGCCTGCTGCAGGAGAGCTTCAAGAATCAAAACGGAGCTCAGCTTCCGAGGCAGCAACTTCCACGTCCCCTACGAAACAAAGGTGCCCGATGTGCAGCGGGGAACGCGGCCGGCTGAGGAGAAGAAATATCCAGGGGCAAGCGGTGCCGTGGCTGTACCGGAGGAGCCAGCGGGAGACCAGAGATGGCAGCAGATTCCTGTCAGCGGCGGAGGTAGCCGCGGCGCCAGGTAGACCAGGCAGGACTACACCGCCACATGAGCTGCGTGCGGGCTTTTCACCCCCTCGCTCCCTCTTCCTTCTCTCCTAGCCTTGACAAGTGACGACGGGATGATTCACGGGATAATGGTGCGTCCAAGTCACCTCCTCAGCCGGCGCAGGCGACCCGTGCGCGCAGGCAGGCGGGCAGGCAGGACCTCGCTCTGCCCTCGGCGGGGCAGGGCGGCGGGAGGGCCGGGGTGGGCCCGCGGCCGCTGGGGAGGACGCCGGGCTTCGGCCCCCCCTACGCGGTGTGCGGCATGCAACAGCGTCTGAAGGGGAAAGGCAGCCTGAGGGGCGGCCGGAGGGGAAAGCCCTCCCCCGCGGCGCTCCGGCGGCGACAGCACTCGGCGGGGGTCGGAGAGGCGTTCAACGGCGGCCCCCTCCCGCAGCCTCAGGTCTCCGCTCGCATCGCCGCCGCCTCCTCCTCCTCCTCCTCCTCAGCCCGCCAGCCCTCCCTCTCCCGTGTCTGGTTCTCCGGCGGGTCCGGGCTCCCCGTCCCCCGCGAGCCGCGCTGCGAGCTGGAGGTGCCGCTCCTCAGCGCGATCCTCGCCCGCAGCCGCCCCCTGTCATCCTCGGCTCAAACCAACATGGCGTCCGCCGGGCGGAGGAAAGGGACCCGCGGGGAGAGCCGGACCGAC
>JAOEHY010032257.1:0-12441 GCA_025447955.1 Psilopsiagon aurifrons
GCTGTGAATGCTCCATCGCTGGCAGTGTTCAAGGCCAGGTTGGACAGAGCCTTGGGTGGCATGGTTTAGTGTGAGGTATCTCTGGCCATGGCAGGGGGCTGGAACTAGATGATCTTAAGGTCCTTTCCAACCCTGACTATTCTACGATTCTATGATCTTCCTCTTGTGTTTCCTCCATTTTGAACATGTCTGACAGGGAATAGATTACCATATAATGGTATTAACCAAATACATAGCAAAGTATTGCTGAGAAATACTAGCAAGTGATAAACTGATCGATGGAAAATGTCTTTCCTCACTAACCCTCTGGGTTCCGAATACGAAAATAGTTACAGATTACAAGATGGCTGCCCAAGGAATTTGTGAATGCTCCATCCCTCCATCCAAGGCCAGGCTGAACAGAGCCCTGGGTGACATGGTTTTAGTTGGAGGCACCCCTGCCATGGGCAGGGGAGTTGGAACTAGATGATCTTAAGGTCCTTTCCAACCCTAACTATTCTATGATTCTATGGTAAATGCTGATGTGCTAACACTGGTTAGGCTCTTATATTTTCACAATTTCTTAACTGTTTACTTACTCTCTCCATATTACAGCAATACCCAGACTGTTTTTTTACTCTTTTGGATATGAATTGAATTCCTTTCAGATGGAATGAAACAATCTGCCTGGGCTGTCAAGTTAGATGAACAATCCTCTACCATGCAGTCTTCTACCACAAAGGTATTTACCTGTTTTCAGTAAGCTTCTGGTCTGCCAGCAAAATGTTATCACAACATTTCAGACACTTACCAGTCTGAAAGTTTCACTCCGAAACTATTTCACACAGGACAAGGATAGGTTTCTACATAGTGCACAGTGTAGGTTTAACCTGTGTTTCTTTAGACCATTTTCCAAGTTAAAAAGGATCAATTCGGCAGGCAGCGTTGGACAATTTTCCAGCCCTGTGAGCTCTTTTGAAAGATGGAAGATAGTCTTCTTATTTTAGACTATCAGGAAAAAAAAAAAAAAAAAAGAGGATGCTTTTCCTATTTTAACTGAACAACTAAAACTGCAGGACAAGACACAAGATCGATCTCTGACCATACACACTGCTTTGTTATTTTCTTGCTCCATGGCTATGTTTTGGCCTGTTCCAGCTAGCACTCTCCAAGAGGAAGCCTGGGTGTGGCTTGGGGACAGATCATGCCAGTAGCTGCTCCAAATAAGAGTTATAAACAAGAACTTCAACAGCCTCTGATGCACTCCAACACATTGCACTCCCACTCATTTTGTGCTGTCCCATACAGCATCCTTATGCTTTAGTCTGTCATACACCAATACACGCAACACAAATCCTTCACTTTCTTGCCATCTAACCATTCTCCAACAATTCTCAATGTGTCTAAGAATAAATGTTTTGACAACTTAGACCTAAGAAAACATGCACTAAATAACTTCTTGAGACAAAGGGGAACAATGGGTAGGGTGGAGACCAGGGTCCAATGCTATTTAGGGGTGCACTGAGAGTCAGCCTACTTTAGAGGAGTCTGATCCTAATTAGGACAGACACAAAAGAGTCTGTGCTCCAAAGCCTTCTTGCTCAGCAGTTAGAATAAATAAAGCAGCTAAACTGCATCCACAGACACCATAACAGGCAGAAGGGCCTGGATGCCTACCTGAGTCCAGAGATTCACATGCAAGAAAAATCACCAGCATTTGGGAGCTCCAAGAGCTGTTCACTAGACTTCTCAGGTGGGTCCATCCATCTTTCTCCCTAGAACCATTCTATGGTTGTATGAAAAATCAAATCTTTATTTCATAGAATAAAAGAAGCCCCATGGTTCTAAAGCATAAACCCCTGTCCTAATGTGTACAAATATAAGACCTAATTAAAGACTAGAGTAGCAACTCTAGCTATAGAACAGAACAAGTAAGGCCATTTCCTTCTCTCTGAGTTTGATCAGAATCCTACTTTTGATCTGAAAAGCCTTCTGTAAAAATTAATCACAAATGACATGTTTCTTCAAGGAGTTTTCATTTTGTGAGAAAACTCCAGAACAGCTTTATATGAGGACCTCACAGTCACATGGACAGAAGATGTTGATGCTGATGAATTGCTGCTTTCAGCTGCAGAATTTAATTATTCTCATTCTCTACAGCTGGCGTTATTGTGTGGTGATGTGTTTGTCTCCTGACACCTCAGGGTGGGGGAAGGATGAAATGAATTTTCTACATTCACAGTGCCAAAGGGACAGTTTGAATAAGAAAAGCTGCAGCAAGACCTGCATGACTATGTCCTCTGGCATGAATGATGAATCCAGGGGTTTTAGATCTTGTTTTCTAGCAGCACTTAGAGACTGGAAGCATTTCTTTAAAAATGTTATTGGAAAATTACACTAAAGTTAAGCCTATTTTGACAGATGAAAGAAATTAACTGGTTTATATTGGCTGATTTCTAGCCTGTGTTCCTGAAGCCCTTCCCTTTGCTTTTACAGGCTGGTGGGGTGACTAATTCTACCCATTTTCAGTTTGTCAGTCATTATCAACTTATGTGGCACTACATTTTTGAAACTGACAGCTGAAACAAGATCTGATGCAGAGTCTTCATAGAATAGTTAGGATTGGAAAGGACCTCAAGATCATCTCATTCCAACCCCCCTGCCATGGGCTTCCTTCCATAATGCCTTCTTAAACACTGCTCTGAGGTGGCTGAAAAGACTGAATATATCTGAAAATGACCTGTTCACCAAGGCGGTCATAAGGAAGGATTTGGGCAAGTTTACAACATTGCTGTGTAGGAAACATCTCTACTTTGATGGCATAATGAAGTCACACAAAGCAGGACTGTCTCCGCCATTGGACATTAATGAGAGTCAACATTTTATTTTTTGGTCTAAGGCATTTTAATTGTACCACAAGCAGAGGCCATCTGGCTGAGAATGAATATTCACTATCTCTAGCAGAACTAGAATTACTTCAGAGGGAAATGGTTCCTTCCTGATTTCTAGCTTGGACAGTACTCATTACTAAATCTGGTGTGTTCCACAGTTGGCTAAATTGCAATTTCATGAATGTCTTTTTAGGCTATTATTATCTTATCATTTAGTTATAGTTTATTAGTTTGCAGTTTATATCTTAAAAAAAAAAAATCACTTTATGTCAAAAATTCTCGAGGGACTTTCACTGTACTGTATGAAAGACCGGGACTGCTTGTCAGCTTTTATTTTCTGAGAAGTAACCGGGGTAGAAATCGATTCTTTTTTAAATTTATTTTTTTTTGAGGAATAATCATAATTTCTCTCTTGTGTGTTTATTAAAAATGTAGATAAAACATTTGTAAAATGGAAATTTAAAGAACAAGTACAACAGCAGACAATAACTTTCCTAAGAATCAAGCAGAGAAAGAGTGAAACATCACTTCTAAAGGGCAGGCATTAATTTCACAAATTTTATGACTGTCAGTGGATCTTTGAGCTCAGCCTATCTTATTTCTACAGTGGTACCTCTCACTGCAGCTGATTTGGTAGAGATTTTAGTGAGCAAAGTATGAAGACCAGAAGACAATGTTTTGCAGTTCTGAGAAACTGAAACTGTAAATACCTTGTATCATAGCCTATTTACAAACCTGTAGGTTTATTTGTACCTAAACATCTTGAGGTGGCTCTGTTGCTGATGTTGAGCCAACAGCTTTGTCTGCCAACTAAGCTGCCCCAAATATGAGCAGCTCAGTGAGAGTGGGGGGCCAGGCTGCAATACTTGGAAGGTATTTGACTTGAATGCAATCGGGAACAGTGTGGGCAGAAATGCATTTAAAGGTAGAGGAGGCTCTGCCACAGTAGTTTGGAATTAAACCAGACAACATGTTGACTCTCTCCTGAGAGAATGCGATGTGATATATCCAAATGTATTGTCTCACCAGAGCTATCCGGGTTGTGCTGGCTCTCGCAAGTGCCAGGTTGCAATGAGTGAAGCGATTTTCCTGCACGCATTTAGAAACTGCTCCAGAATACTTCAGGGTGATAAAAGTTAGTTGAGCCAGTATGACTAGAGAGCTATCACCTCATTTTCACTGCATTACTGCCATAATCATAGAAGGAAGATTTATATATGTGCCCTTGGGAAGGAAATTCCAGAGTAGAAGAAATCCTTACTACCAACTATCAGCTAATACTATCAGACAACTGAATTTTCTTATACTTGCTTCCTTACTTTTCTCTAGAGAAATTTACCCTAGTGCACAAGACCAACACAAGACCCATGCAGGTTTGAACGCTGGATACTACAGCCTCTGGTACAGCACTATTGAAATTGCCAGGCAGGCTTTTGATGTGAGCTTGCCATGGAGCTAAGCATTGCCTTATCATGTCATTCTGCTGGAGCTGAACAAGACACACCTATGTGATAAAGTGCTCCTGAGTGTGAGAAAGGAAGGCAAAGTCAATCCTGAATACATAAACATATCTTAAGCATTAAGCAATAAGCAAAAAGTAGAAGTCAGAGCCGTGATTCAGAATCCTAAGGAAGGACGGGGAGAGTGATAGTAGGAGTTTCCCTCTCCTTTGGTTCATAGGAAAAGCACATTGAGTGTTGTATAAAAACATGAAAATCTCAACCTCAATAACTGAAGCATACAGTCATCCAAACCTGAAGTTATTCTTACTTAAAAAGCAATTGATGTGTTTACTTTTTGGCAGTACACACTTCCATGTACTTTGGAAGTACACTTCCATGCCTGTCAGTATGTCTGTGCCCATCACTTGTTGCAGGGCAGAATTCTTTTAGAGTGGTATCTCACCCAAAGAATAGGAAGTGATCAGGAACTATCAGCGCATTCCTATTAGAACTGCGTGAGACTCCGTCTTGTGATAAATCCAGTCATTTTATGTGTGCTCAGTGACATCCCATTCAGTGTCTAAACCTGGTCAGTATGATACAAAAATATCTCCCTGGGCACACAGTTGTTTACAATCTCTTGTAAACAAGAGACTGAATTCTCACTCTCAGACACGGAAATTTTGTCAGAATTCTGTGGCTCCAGAGGAAAAGCTGGGCACAACCTAAACATCTGCATGAAACTGTTATGTTAGCAAGGTGAAGCAAGTCCAATGAAGAAACACCACCACCTGAGAGTGATATTTAAAATGTCAATCACAAGAGGCAAAACAAGTTTAATATATACAGTCTGGCAAAGCTGAGTTCTGCTTTGTTAAGAATGCATTACATATTATGAGGATTCCTATTACAATTGTATTGCAATATTCAGAGTGTACTCTGAATTTTTTTTTTAATATGGGCTTATTTGTTTGCATCTTATTTTACAGCCACTCTTCCAGCCTCCAGTTTAATTTCTAAAATTAAAGCTACTGATATTTCCATATCAAAGTTTAAAATTAATTTGCTTTGTGGGACATGCCTCTTGATCTAAAATACTTCATTTTAATTAGGACATTTAATTTTCCCTAATGGAATCAGGTTCAATTCACTTAATCCAAAACTACTTTCTGAAAGTACATTTTCTCAGCACGAGTCCTCTTAAGGCTTGTCTGCATGAGGAGATTGTACCTACACAGCTAAACTGATTCCAGATCGATCTGCTTACACCGTTAGAAAATGTTACTGAAGTTAACTGTAACTGGGTCTGCCCCACTTCTGGATCAGTTTGGTCAAGCAGTTGTAAGCTTCCTAACACAGACCAGGAACAGGTAATAGAAAATCAGGTAACATTACAAATATGTGTTAGTGTGAGAGCATGAGTGTCTGGACCCACACAGCCTAGGGTATGGCTACTTCCCACCACCATTTTTGGACAGCTTCCTTCCTCCCTTCGCCCTCTTCTCCATAACGTGCTGTGCACATGTACACCATGTCAGATCACGTTTGCTTCTTATTAGGAGGACGTACAAGACATTTCTAAGGAACATGCTGCATATTCTGGCTCTGTGTTAGGATGACATTTTGCCCCCATGCACACATGAAAACACACCTATAGATCAGAGGGGAGATAACCAGTGCATGGGTGCAGAATGTGAAAGGCATTCCCTTCCCTTACTGTGAGAGTGTTTGCTCTAGGGAAGGCCTGTCTTTATCAACTTTGTCCTTCTCATGAGGACAGAGAAATGCAATCAATCCCATATATTATTATAAAGTCTGAAACTCCTTCCACTGACTATAGCTCTCACAATGCAGGGGCATGGCAATAAAATGATTTAAAAAACTGCATACCTTGAAGAACAGCCAGGCTGTCATCCATTTAGCCACTCTTACAACCCAAAAGACATGCTTGTAGAGCTCAGTATTCACAACTCCAGGGTCTACTACATTAGCAGTCACATGGCTTCCACTTGCAGTCAGAAGATGCTGTAGTTGATAGGTAAACAACACAAGGGCAAGTTTGCTTTGGGCATAGGCTCCATGGGGTGAATACGAACATCTGTTACAGGAGAGAAAGAGAGAGGGAGATGCACATAAAAATAGTCAGAAGTAAAACAGAATTGCACAAACAACAAATGTCCTGCATTTTGCAATATCCAGCAAACAAACATCGAGTTCTCAGAAGCAGCAGCTTATCACTGGCAGGTGTGCTGCTTGCTGGAGTTCTGGTGATTATTCTGTCAGACACCAAGTCTTATTTATAGTGCGGAGAAAAATTAAAATAAAATTACACAGTACCTGTCAGAATCTCTATGTCAAAATATTTAAGCTAGAAATGCTGAGGCACCAGTCTCCAGGGTATCATCACCTAGAGGCCTTTAAACTACTATCCCCTTCCTCATAGCTATTCCCACACATACATACCCTGCTCCCAACAGTAAACCTGTGTCTGATCATACTACTTTTGGTTATTTATTATTTGTATTGCAGCAGGACCTACTAGCTTCTGACAATGGCTCCTGCATTGGGCACAGTACAGATGAGCGAGGTACTCATTGTACCTACCCCAGTGACACAACAGATTACATACAGCTAAAGAGATAGATAAAAAGATGGGGTGAGGAGAGTGGCTGTAAGTGCAACCAGAGTTATGCCATGTACGCCTTTAGAGCAAAGGCAGCTGGCTGGGTCTCTACCAAGCATGAGGTGCAAAGAAGGCTCACAAATAGTGGGAATTATAGAAAACACAACCTGCTGTGACTCTTTTGAGCCTGTCTCATCTGGATGCTGAATCTGCCTTTCTTTCAAGTCAAACTTCCAAGGACCTGTGATTAGTTGGGTTTCACTGCATGCGGGCAGCAGTATTTCTTTTTTTTTAAATAAGCAGGCTAGCTCCAGGCAAATTAGCAGGAATATCACTTCAAATGCTTCTCCCAACTGGGGCTTCAGCATCACCTCCACAAATTCCTATGCCATGACAATTCACTCTTGTAATTACTACAGCCTCTCATCTAACCTTTTTTGTGCTTAGCGGAACCAGAGGTAATTCCTGGCATTACAGACAGCTCATAAGCAAAGCAGGAGGGAGCCTAAAGCAACAGGCTCCTGGGGGCAGCAAAAGAGCTCTGGTCTCAATCCTCTTAGTGTCTGCCAGAGCCTGGGGAAGGGGCACTGCTTGCTGCTGATGATGATGTGGAGCCCGGTGTAGGGTCCCTGGGTCAGCAGGTATTGCTTGTGGAGGGAGATAGAGGGGCACTAGCCAGGAGCAGGTCCCTGTTTCCCATCTCTCTTCCCCCTAGTTGTTGTCCTGCTGCTGTGACAGCTGCAGCTCCAGACACTACACCTCCACGCTTAGTGCAGCAAATGCCTAGGCTGGGGATGCACCTACTCTGCTGAAAAACTTGCCTTCGATTTCTGTGGTTGTTACTAAGTACAAGGTTTTTATTTTGAATGAAAAGCAAGTATGTCTCAGAGCTCTGTTATCTCATTCTCATTGAATACTTTATTTATAATATCTGGTACACTTCACCACAGAAAATCCTGGATGATAGCAAACAAGCTGCCTCTCTGCAGAGGTATAAGGCTACTGAAGCAATTTAACTGTTCATGCTGTCTGAATGGACTCAGAAACTCGCAGACATAACGGCAAATTGTACAGCTCAGGTACAGGAAATAAAAGACAACACCACTGAATCTCCAGTCCGTCTAGTTTTTTTCTTCTTCTTTCTTCCACCTGCTGTATTCTTGTTCAAATGAACAGGCCACAAATGCATTATACAAATTGAGAGAGAATAAAAAAGGACCCCTGACCATGAACAGCCCTTGCACCAACCAGCGGCCTGAGCTGTAACATGCTGAATAACGTAGTTCTATCATTATAAAGGTATCACCTGCGCCTCGGGGTAAAATGGGCTATTTTAAGAATTAAGAACAATCACTGCATTAATGTAAATGTGATTTGGCATTAGTCAGGAAATTGCAGTTACATTTTAAATTCAGTAACGTCCGTGCTCTGATCTGAGACACTCAAAATGTCACCTTATGCTTCATGCATATTTCAACCCTTTTAACTTGAAGGACCAGATCCTCAGCCGCTACGAGCTTCTCTTGCGCAGCAGTGTGGGGCAGAGCTCGCGCCACCCATGGGAAGAAGCACTCATCCAAAGCCGCCTCCAGCAGCCAGCTGGCAGCCAACCCTGGCACTGCTCCAGCAGTGCCATCATTCCCTCACCAGCAAAACACGGAAGCTGGGGCACAGGACAATCTTCTCAAATTGAATTAGAGTGATCTTGTCTGGCAAGCGGCTTGCAAGGAAGCAGAGCTGGCGACTGACTACTCTGACTTGTTCTGCCTGGGTCTAGTCTGGCCTTCAGTAACCTTCAGATGCCAGGCGGGAGGACGGTGAACGCTCCCCATGACTTCCCATTCCCACATTTTGTGTGAGTGCTGTTTTGACTTACCTTGTGGCAATGAAGCGTGAACTGCAAGGCCTAGATCCCCAAAAGCCTTGTACTTTGCATAGATATCTATGTCAGAGAAACATGAGTGCTAAGAAGATATAAACAGCTATCTAATCAAGGAGGAAGGATTTTATATCACAGTGCAGAGATGCAAATGGTTTGCAAGGCAGTGGGGAATCAAGACTTCAATAACATATATAAAGGATATAAAATTGGATACACAGAACAGACACTTTTGGCAGATCCCCTGCAATGATCACCTGCTATCACATTTTCTCTGTGTGTGCTTTTTGCTTTCCAGGAATCTGACATCAGTGGACTACATAAGACAGAAGAATGACCCGTGACACAAATCTAACAAGGATTTTTGCTGAACAACAGCTACTGGTTTGCTTGTGAGCCCCCATCTTATTAGAATCATGTTGTTTAAATGCCATGTAAGGACAAAAAAATCAATGGTGGTTACTTGATTTCATTACATCCAGTCTTGAATTTATGCATGACAGAAATAGGAGCACATGGGCTCCTGTACCTTTACCAGGGCTGCATCTATCATGCATATACATGTAGAATGACAGAATGGTTTGGGCTGGAAGAGACCTTAAAGATCGTCGAGTTTCAACCCCGCTGCCATGAGCAGGGACACCTTCCACTAGACCAGGTTGCTCCAAGCCCCGTCCAGCCTGGCCTTGAACACTGCCAGAGATGGGACAGCCACAGCTTCTCTGAGCAACCTATGCCAGTACCTCATCACCCTCACAGTGAAGAACTTTTTTCTAATATCTAATTTAAATCTACCCTCTTTCAGTTTAAAACCATAAAATGTATTCCTCTTACACATGGAATTATGTGGCTTGAAAGCCTACTCATGTAAGTGTAGCCTTTCTTGGCACTTCATGTTCTGTATGTACATTTTCTGCACTGAATGGAAATATAATTGTATACTAAATAAAATAATATTGACATTACGCATTTCCACATTGCTTTCATTTTCTGAAGGCTCTAAAAGCTTTCTGAAATGAATGTGCACATCAGAGCCCAAAGCAGAACAGAGTTTACCTGCAAACTGTGCTGGCATATCAGTGCATGAATGAACAGTGCCTGTGATTCTTCAGCCCTTGAGGACACAAGACATCTATGCTTCACAGCAAGGCAAGCAGACTCTCAAGCAGACTCTCAAGCAGAGAAACTGCCTCCTAACTAGATGGCCATCCAGGCAAAAGACTGGTAGCGCTCAGCTCCCACTGGTACATATACACACACACGCTGGCCAGAGACCTAGAAGTTACTCGTGTTCAACTGCCCAGGGATCCATCCTAATAAATACTGTCCACCAGGACTGAGCTACACCAGGCAGCAAGCGCTGTGGTATGGCAAGCCTGTCATTGTCAATGCATAGTCAGCAGCTAGGAAAAAGCAGAGCAAAGACTTGGTGGGAAGAAGTCCAGTGGGAAGGAGTAGTGTGCCTGGCACTGGTAGTTTGGAAAGTCCATGCTCACCCACTCATTTGAGTGGGGCTCTCTATAGACCACTATTCCTAGCATGGAAAACAGTCCCCCAGGGAGTGCCCTTCCATAGCATTTTGCTGAGGTGGGGCTGGTAAAATAGGGCAATGCACAACTCACTAGATGGAAACTACAGGAGGAGTTAAGGCAAACAGAATTTAATTAGCTTCTTTGAAATCCGCACAAGACAGCAGCATTATACAAGACCTTCTCCTTCTTTTGAAAATGTTTTATTGATTCTATATGGGTGAATAATGATCAGGGTAAGGCAGGTTCTGCATTTCTTGTTCAAATAATTTTTAGCAGAAATTCTTATTTTTGGCTTAAGAATCTTTGCAACATTGACTGAATTGTTTGCGTCGTCATTGGAAAAATCAGGGAGAAGAGAAAGGGGTTGTTTTGGACTTTTGCCAAAATAAAATAAGTAAATATTCAATTCTGGAGCGAGTGCTTTGTGGTTTGCTGATTTATTTTCTTTTCTTTTTCACAGAAGCTGATTTTTACCACTGATCTCTGTGGGGCTGTCTCCAGCAGCAGTCTCCCCAGCATGCTGGGGCAATGCAATTGTAAAACATAATGAGAAGCCAAATTTGAAACTGGAGCCTGCAGTGGCTAATTAGGTGTTTAAATATGGACTCAGCTGCTATCCAAGTTTGAAAACTGGATCCATGTTTAGCACTTCCCTTGGCAGCCAGTCTTACTCTGGTTTCTCTTTTGGCTGGCTTTAGCTTGGCTGTGTGCTGTAGAGGTCTTCCATTTACATCCAGTGATACCGTGTTTAATGAAGGGCATTAAGCCTGCTCAGGGTACCCACTGAGTAACAGGGGAAACAAAATTGCTGCTTGGCACGGACCACTTCCTCCACACCTCCTGTGCACAAGCTCTCAAGCTGCTCTCAGCTCTTTCTCTTTCATTAGCAGTTGCTTTTGCATTATGCACACACGTGGAGGAAGTGGATACAGCCTGACTGAAATAAGGGTGCAGGGACAGCACCCTTTCCATTTCCCACCATATACTGCTTCAACACAACGCTCAGAGGACCTGTGACCATACTGACTGACACGCAGCTACATATAACCAGGCTGGTGTTAGCAGTGAAGTTTTCCTGATGTGGACCTCTTTCACAGCGCACTTGCCTTGCGCGTGTCATCCTCCCCTCACCCATCACCACGCTCCTCAATTTCCAGCGTGTTAATTTTCCTGGAGGGCAGAGTGCACCAAGATCAAACTGCAGAACAACCCAATTGCTATGTGCTCCATTAAAAGACAAGTGATGCAAAATGTGGGTGACACGCTAGGGTTTTTAATGAAAGGCCACACAAAATTTCAATATATGCCTTAGGATGAATCAGTGAATTAAGCAAAACACAGACTTGCTGTATTAAAATGACTAAAGTTTCCTAATGATTTATGTATTAATCTTGAAATACATCACCACCATTGCTTAGTCAAGACCACAAAAAACTATTATTAAACACTCATGATGCTTTCACAGTCGTAAATTTTCATTGTCCAGGGAATGCAGCAGCAGATTTTTCAAGATTTCTGATAGATTTTGCAGTTTGTTTTGAAGCAGCCACAGCTATATATTACAGAATGCACAGGTATATCTTTCCTGGTTATTCTAACAGCTCCTTTCTCTTTTCCTGGGGTAAACCCAAGCCTGGTACCTAAATATTGCTTATTAAACAGACTTCCTGACAGTACTACACATAATTATCCCATGAATACATTTGTACAGTCTCATCAGTAGTGATCTTCCCCTCACTACAAAAACAAAAAGGAAATACAGAGATGGAGAAAAGACAGAGTTTGATAAATTAGAATACAAGTATAACCACTGAAAACTAGTATTTTGCCAATTCAAAGAAACAAGCATATTAATTGGTAAAACAAAATTAAAATCTGGAAATGTCCTATCTGAATAAGTCAATATGTTATGTTTTGTACAGTAGCTGTTCTGTTACCAACTACTACTACACACTACTGTATAGTCACCCATTTTGGGTGCTCATTGAACATATTTCTTCATGTACATTTCTTTCATATACTTGTCATGGGTTCAGCAGTAGCAGTCATTTTTCTCCTTCTTAGTAGTTGGTGCAGCACTGTGTTTTTGACTTGT
>JAOEHY010032257.1:12541-24573 GCA_025447955.1 Psilopsiagon aurifrons
CTCCAGGAGCAGAGGGAAGAAAAAGGGGGAAGTGAGTGAACAAACTGCGTGGCTGATTTATGGTTGAAACCACGACAATACTGTATGAAAATATACATATGTAGCCTTTTAAAAAAATATTGCAAATATATACACATAATAGTCAAAGTGGCTGTGGCATACCCCCATGTATTTGAACTGGAATATACTGGCAGCTGCAATGTGGGTGAATAAGGACTCAAGCATCAGGGACTCCTGAAGCACCCTTGTGATCCTGTGATTGACATGTCAGAAAGGAAGGCTACAAGACTGATAAATTGCATTAGTGGTTCAACACAAGCTGAAGAGGAAATCTTTCGTGTCCTAATTGGTAATACAGGGTTTACTTGAGCAGCCAGAGGCAGGTGGCACTTTGAGAGCAGCCCACCTTGCTGTTTTGCTCTGAGTCTTGGACAAAGACAGACCACATCTCAGAGCTTCCCACTCTCCCTGCAGTGAGTCCCTTGGCACTCACACAGAGCTCTGGACAAAACTGGGATTTATCTGACATCTTTCAACAGTGGTAAAAAGCATTCTTCTCCTTAAAATCAGAACTTGAGCAAAAGGGTAGAAGTTCAGAGCTGGGAGATGCTCTCTCTAAAAGGCAAAACGTTGACCTCGGTAGCTGATTTCTCTGCAAGTCAGTGACTCTTGCCTTGTGCTTATTCTGCAATTCAGTAGGAGCCACAAGCTGGAAGATGGGTTATGTCTGTTGTTGGTTGGTTGGTTTATTTTTTTAAAGCCATGCTTCCCAACTTTTAGCACTGCACTGTAGAAATACATTCAGTGACTAGCCCTTCGTTACAGTTTGTAGGAAATGCAGAGGGGAAAAAAAATTAACTTACTGTCATTGGAAGACTATTTTTAGTGAAAGAACCTGGATACCTTGATTATAAAAATATTTATGAAAGGCAAAATAAGCAGGGTCTTGTCATCCTGGGCATTACTGTCATACAGATGGAATCAATGCACCATCTGTCATTAGGCCAATCCCTCCTCCTAATGTCAGGGGCTGAGGATGTGAGGGGCCCTCCTGCTCTACTGATTGCCTTGCTGTGTGCAGCTCCATTGCTGTATACTCAGCACAGCTCTGAAAGGACTCAAACGCTGGTCTTTTCAAACTCTCACCACAATCCGTATCTTTAAGAAAAAGTCTAATTTTTCAGTTTGTGTACAATTGGTGTTAATTTCAAATGGTTTTGATGATTTTTAAATATTGATGGCAAGTTCAAGTTGTAATTACTGTAATTCCATTCTCCCAGGAAATATATCTCTTCATGAAGAATGATACAAATTGCCTCTGTTGAAGCATCATTTTTCTACAGTCAGTTCATATGATGTGTTAAGTGCCTGCTAATACTTGAAGTGGTATTTGAGCATAATGGTATCCATTCAATTAAAAATCTCCATCAGACAAATGAATAAATAAATAGAAGTAAGCATGGTTTTGCATTGCTGCAGCCAAGAAACAGATCAAAGTTCCAAGACCTACATTCTGTGTCCTTGTGACCTGTTTGACTGATGGGGAAATATCATGGCCACATACCTTTTCATACTGTCTCTTGGATAGTCTTGATCTGAGGTTATTGAAGATTGTCACATAGCTCCTAAGATTATCTCTTGGACAATAAGAATAGCTCTGGGACACTCTCCACCCACTTGTGGAAATCTTCCTAACTCTCCTGCAAAAGACCTTTTAAGTCAAAGGAAGTAATGGGCTTTCTTACAGTTTCTTCCCTTCCACCAGAATGAACAATCCCAAACCTTATTTCTGTTTTGATAAAACCATCTTAAAACTGCTGTAGACTTTTGCAGATCAGCTGCAGAAATTCTGGACTTTGCATTCTGGGTCTGAAAAGGGAAGTATAATCTGGTTACGTATAATAAAGTACTGCCATTTCAAATCCAGCACAGTGCACCAAATGTGATTAGCAGATTTCCAGTAGACTACTGGTATGTTACCAGACACATTGTTATGTATTGGTGTATACGTGAAGATAATGTAAAGTTACATTTTGTGGTGGGCTGAACCCACTGCACCGCCTTGGAGTTGAGGAGGCACTGAATGTGTTCTGTAAGTGCAAATTGTTCACCATATTGAAGGACTGGTCTGTCTTACCAGGGGAAGCATGGCTTGAATATGCACACAGACTGCAAAACCCTTTTTGCTCCAAGACGTCCATAAATGCTATGCAGAAAATCCTGTGCTATCTCTCTCTGTTCACAAAAGCAATGCAAGATTATCAAGTCTGGCACAACAAAAAAACGCTGAAAACCAGGTTTAGTTTGTTGAGAAAATCTAACAACTTCAGCTTTTTCAAACTTCTTCTATAGTAAGACTACGAATATCACAGCTTCAGACTGAGAGATAGAAGTGACTAATTCCCACTACATGGGTTAAGACAAGGAACAAGCTTTTAAAGCCATCTATTTGTTAAAAGCAGTCATGAGAATCCTTCCCCTCTGCTGGAAGATCTTTCCAGGTTAAAGAAGAAATACAGCTGAAATGCCAACAGGTACAGGAGGGATTAAAATGCGGACATTTTCTGAACTTATGAAATGACTCATAGTCCAGACATGGCAGGAAAGGCTTTTGTTCATGTGAAACCATACAACAACAGCGGCCCTTCGCTGCTGTCAGAAAAGATGCAGGATCTAAGTAAGTGCATGGAAGGGCTCTGTGAAGAGAGGGGTGTCTTACTTCAGGAACATAAAAAGCCAACTTAAGCAAACAAAAAAAACCTGCAAGAAACAAGTAACATAAAAAGTGGTCCAACAGCCAGCATTGCAAAGTGGTTATTTCAAAGTACCATAAGGGACAGTGACAGCAATCACTTTCTCTACTGTTTAGCCTTACAGATGGTTTTTGGTTTTCTTTTATAGATTTCCCAGTCTTGTCAAACCTCTGTAAGCAGAGGTTTGTAATGGCACACCAAGTGTTTCCAGAGAAGGAGCATAGTAGAGCCTGAAGCCAGAGAACATGAGATATCTGCCACTTGCAAACACACCAGAAGCAAGTGAAGTTCAGCAGGTTTGGCTTTCCCGGAAATGACAGGAAACTTCATGTCCAAACCCCAAAAAGCTAACACACAACCACAAACCTGCCTTGCCCAGACCTCACTGAAAAAAATTAATTCAAAGACACTGCTGCTTTGGCAAACTGGTTGATTGGTGGTGAAACTGGTGGCAATGCAGCTACTGAACACCCTCCCACCCCTTTATGTTGAGAACTGAAAGATTTTCATGTGGGCATTTCTGCAGAGCCATAGCATAGCAAGCATAGCTTGCATCACTATTAAAAGTTCTTGAGTTTCTCAGAAAGCTACTGAGTCACAGTGCTCCTTGGTCTACAAGCAAAAAGAGGAGAAGCTTAGCAAAATGAACATTTTCATAGAGGGATTTAAGTGATGAGTCAGGGATTGTTTAAGAGATTGTTCCTGTGCAGATCTTCTATTTCATTGTTATCCTTACTTTGCATAGTCAAATACAATTGTGCAGGTAGTTATGGGTTTGAGCATTTATCCACACATAAGACTTCATGCTCAAGACCAGGTCGGACAAAGCCTTGGGTGACATGGTTTAGTGGGAGGTGTCCCTGCCCATGGCAGGGGATTGGAACTAGATGATCTTAAGGTCCTTTCCAACCCTAACTATTCTATGATTCTATGATTCTTTATCCTTCTTGGGAGGCTGAAACAGTGCTGCATACAGCTACTCTTCACTTCCCACGATAAGAAACCAGGGCAACCACAGTACCTGATATACAATGCAAAGAGAAGAAACGGAGCAATGAAATGACAGCTACAAGAACTCCTGGGGGCTAAAATATTTTACTTTTACTGTGATTTATTTTATTCAAAAGTATATTTTTCATAAAACTCACTTTTTTTTTATAATGAGCTTGATTTAATCAAAAGACCATGTTTTCTTCAGAGGTTTCAGTATTAAAGAGTTTTGTCTGCTTTTGAACAGACTTTAGACAGTTCTCCTGCACTAAAAGAAGAGGTTTGGGATGGGGAGCAGAGAAAAGGTTAAGAGTTATCATTTGATGCATAAGGCAGAAATCTGCCTTTGTCTCCCTCCACTGCATTTGTAAACCCTAACACACATGGCAAGATTAGGGATGTGTGGTTGTAAAGAACCCAGAGCAACAGCAGACTGAATCCAGAGGGGATTTGTGGAAGGTGAGCTGATCATTTTGACTGTTTCTCTTAACATGTTATTCCAGGGATTTACCGGCATGTGTGCCAGGTTTCACCAGCTACACCAAGCAGCTGCAAGAACTCACTGAAAAGGTACTGTGAGGATGGTGGTAGTTCAAACAATTGAAAGGAATGCTAAAATGATTTGAATAATCACACAGAACCTGAGAACTCCAAAGCTTTTAAGGTTCACTCAGCCTTAATGAGTCTTTTTACTGACTGGAAGATGTTAAACTGAGCTTCCCCTCTCCAGGCTGGCAAACTACCTCCACTCTGCATTCTCCTCAAGTTCCATTTGCCTTCTCTCTCACACAGTGCAGTACATTAACTTTAAAATTACCACTGAACCAGCTTGCCTTTTTGGAAAACAGCACATCTACAAGATTGTCCTGTCTTTGGCTAGGATACAGTTAATTTTTTCTTAGTAGCTGGTGCAATGCTGTGTTTTGGGTACAGTCTGAGAACAATGTTGATACACACCAGTTTTTTAGTTGTTGCTCAGTAGCACATGCCCCAGTCAAGGACTTTTCAGTCTCTCATGCTCTGCCAGTGAGGAGGGGCACAAGAAGTAGGGAAGGAGCAGGACCAGGACACCTGACCCAAACCAGCCAAAGGGATATCCCATATCACAGCACGCTGTGCTTGGTATATAAACTGAAGGGAGTTATCCAGAAGGGACTGACCACTGCTCAGGTCTGGCTGGGTATCAGTCAGCGGGTTGTGAGGAACTGCATTGTACATCACTTGTGTTTTCTCTCTTTTTCATTATTTATTTATTTATTATTAATCATAAATTATATGTATTATTTCAATTATTAAACTGTTCTTAACTGGAGGGTTTTACCTTTTTCTTATTCTTCTCTTCATCCCACCTGGAGGGTGAACAAGCAGCTGCATGGTACTTAGTTGCCAGCTCAGGCTAAACTACAACAGAGATGCACTGTCCTGAGTGCCACATAAGGGTGACTTTTCCCACTCAACCCACTGTGCAGGCAAAGGCTGAGCAGCAGGAACACCCATATACCACATACCTCCCAATATGCTGCAATTTTGAACTAGTGTGAAACAGTGTGTCTTATGAAATCATTAACCACTGTCAATAAGTCTTTGTTAAGAACATTAATCCCTTTTAGACAAGAAGGAATTTAACAATGTGAGACCCAAAGAACCTACATTTAATTTTCCTGAGTACATTAAAGTCTGGCATTACCTTTGTGATAGCAGCGCCAATTATGCTATTGTTCTTCAGAAAACAGTGAGCCCTAAAAGTATTTTGATTAGACAGAATGAAAATACACCAATAAATGTAAAATCAAATCTTTGTAAAGTTGACATCCTGACTTGCATATTTCCATTACTGGTTGCAGAAATGGATAGGGATCACCTGTGGCCTGCAACATGGACAAAACACTTGTGCATATGAACATAAAACTGGATTGATGAATTGGTCTGCTGACATAAAGGACCATAATTTTTTGATTAATTTATATAATTTACCTAATTAATAATTTATTAAATTCATACAATATAGTGCCTTCCCTAATACACTCATTTTCCAGGCTAACAAGTGGATTTTTGATATTAATGCTAATTGCTGCAAACATAGCAAATCCTTTTGCATACAGAAAGCATTTTGTAAAGAAGGGCTGAAGTACCCTTACGAATGTGCATTGAGCATTTGAATACTTATAATCTAACTATAGAAAGGAAAACTCGGTGATCTGCTGCAGGAAAGGCATACTTAACTGAAAACAGCATTGTGCTGCAGTTCGCATTTGGTCCTGTCAAGGGAACATGATTTATCTTGCAAACAGAACCAGAATATACAATAGAAGTCATTGTGAGGGAGCTGCTTTAAAAAATACAACTCAAACAAAACCTTATATTCCTTGAGTAAAAATAAAATCTATAACATATATCTCTCTTATGGTCTACAAAAATCTATTATGATTACAATTTCTGCAGGATTTACAGCATTTACAGCATTTTATCAAGAACAGACCAATGGCACAGCTCTTTATATTTAACTGTGAAAGACTCAGTACTTACTAAAATAAAAGGATAATACATTAAATGACTCCTACTTCCTTTTACAAATTTTCCTTTATTATTTGAAAGTCTGGAAATAAAACAGTAGTGCTATGCTACATCAGCTGCCTTCTTGGTTTTGCTTGAACTGAAGAATGAAAAGGCACCAGAGGAACAAACTGGGAATCTTTTAAAAAAACCCTTTCCATTGAGAAAAATGTTGGCTTATCAAACCATTCCTAGTGAAAAAATAGATTTTAAACAAATGTCCCGAGTTTTGTCTTGGCTTTGGTTTTTTTTTAATTAGTTTGAAACTGATGGAGATATCTTACTTCAGTAGGATGACTTAGAAATTAAAGGTTTGGAGTTTCAGTTTCATCAATGTTATGCTTCAAAACACAAATGGCAACCTACTTATAAGGATAATTACAAATAAATTAGAAACAAAATATTCAGAAATCACTGAAATCAAGGGATTTAGTCTGAAAAACAGATTAAGATTTTCCAAAAGTAATTTGATATTTTAACTTTTCATTGCTATTTATGGGCAAATTTTCAAAATCGCAGCAATGTTAATGGGACAAAATCCTCAATTTTCTGAGCAACTTTAATCATTCATTTACAACAAACATGCAAGAAGTGAACATGAAGGACACCACCCATCCAAGAACAGGAGAACTCCAGACACTTTGCTAGACAGACTTTCCCATCAGTATGCAACACTTCCAGTTACAGTCTTTATGAACTGTATGAACAGAGAAGATTAACTGGAGCTGCTTGGTCTCTCCAACACCCTCCCAGGTCCTGGGCGGAGATGTGTACCCTATTTTACTCCAGCTGGTATGCAGATGTGGCAGCTGGGATTTTTGCAGTTCCTCTCTTTCAATATCTGTTGTCCCTGATGTGATTCATGAAATAGGGCTACAGTGAAAAAAAAAAAAAAACCCAGAAATTATCTGGGGACTGTACCAGCTTGGAGAGCTAAAAAAATTATCATCTCTTCAGCAGTTGGAGTGCAGAGGAAAGAGAAGTGTGACTAACTAGTCTTGAATACACAGGAGATATGAACCAGAGAAGGAGCTGTTTTACTGTGGCTGGGGAGTTCCTAGATCTGTGATTCACAGTATTACAGGGTCCATTTGTCATGCATAAAGAGAGGATGATGAAAAGAATAGTTAGTCATGGAGAAAAAGCTAGACAGAACACACAAAGATGCTAACCTCTGGGAAAAGAAGCATATTCAGGTGTGACCGATAGACTGGGAAAGGGAAAAAGGTCCTTTTTTTTTTTAATTTTCCTAAAATCTCTTCTTCATTCAGTGGGCAGAGGACTCAAAGGAGTATCCTCCATCCCAGCCTTGTAAGAGCACCATGAACCCCAGTGCAGTGTTCAAGTCTATCTCAACACAAGGGGATGTCACAATGTTCTTCAAGCTTTCACTAAAACCAGACAGCCACAATTCTCTCATGACCGTATTTTGTTCTCCTCTCACTTTAGAAAGTATTATTGAAGCCAAGCAAAAGACGAAAAAGAAACATTCCAACTATGCTGTTAGAGTCCACAGTGTACTACCCTCATTAGGTAACTGCTAAAATCATCCCTGTTGAAATGCTTGCAGATAGATAGCGTTTCTGTTAAACTTTCACCTCCTTGAAAACAGTCATATTTAAAGAAGGGATGAAGGAGAATGATTTGCCTTAGGGATCCCCTTGTCGACTCATGTGATTGCTGTTGAAAATGGTCTGGATCTAAAAGACCACAAAGGTGTTTGATGTTCTTCATATATCCTTCAGCAAAAGAACTGGGAGAACAGTCATTGCTCTTGTGAGTTTGCATTTTCAATAACACACATGAAACAAGCTATGCCCTGGCAATTTGGAACAAGCTCTGTCCTGCCTTGAAGTACCCATGCTGCGTCTCTTTTACTGGTGAGGGTGAAGAGGATGGGGGGGAAGAAATTACATTCTTAGGGGAGAAATAGGACTATGGCTAGGGGAGGAAGATAGGAGGAAGAGAGATGAAGAGGAGGAAATTAACAGGTGAGCAGAAATAAGACACTACATCCCTTCCTCCCCCCAGAAAGGAAAAAAACGATGACACAGGGAGGGAAAAGGCAATGGAGATAAAAAAGCTTAAAAGAGTGAATATAAAACTGTGAACAGAGAAATTGAATAGGCAGGCATAAAGAGAGACATAACAAGGAAAAATAATGTAAAATGCAAGGGAAAGAAATTAAAAAAATTAAATTAACCATCCTGCCCAATAGGAGCTGAGAAGAGAATCATGGGATAAATCAGATTGGTAAAATGACAGAAAACAAGACAAAGAGGAAACGTGGAAGACAGTCACACATTTAATACTGCTCATGGGACAGACCTTCCAATAATTATTTGTTATGCTGTTGCCCTGTGGTCACTGTGATATGAGTGACATTTGACTTCAGAGCAGATCTCTGAGCAGCATGTACAAGCAATAGGGAGTGATGGCTACAACTGTGACTGACAACTCAGAATCTCCCAAGTGGGAGAATGATCCCACAGAAAAATCTGTGGTAAAGCAGAGAAGAGAACCTCAGTTTACTGTCTACTTTATGTCAAGAAAGTCTTCCGCCTTTCCTTCTCTGACATATTTGATGGTTGAACCTCTCCTTGGCCACTATCACTCACCTCCAGTTTGGACACTAGCTCAACCAAAACCTAGGACTAATGGGACAAGAGCATGGTAAACAATACAGTCTGCAGTCACCAGTACTTTTTCCAGCACAGAATACAGCCCCATTTCTCCACTGTGAGTAAATGACTCCATATTATTTTGCTGACCTCCTGCAAGGTCAGGACCAGCCAATCTGGGAAAATATATCCAAGTTGTTGGATGAATTACGGCCAACTAGTGCAATTCAAAATAAGGAAAAAGCCACTGTAAAGTTTTTAGAAAGATTTCCCATTCACACAAGTGACAAAAATAAGGGATGTCATCACTGGGAAACAGTGGCAATTTGTGGAACACTATCATACCACAAGTGCTTACCATGGGTGTCTTTACTGCATCCATTAAAGCTTTTCAGCACTGCTCTGAATCACCAGGCGTCTCCAAGGCCCTGTGATGCAGGCAATGCCTGTGTATGTTACCCCACCACAACACTCCTCCAGGGTTGGTTGCTAAACTACCCACTCATGCTGTAGGCACACACTCAAATGTGGAAGGGATCTCACTGTTTTTATTGGCACCATTTAAGCAATAACTAACTATTCACCTGACTGTGGGCTTATTGACAATAGGCTAAAGAAACCACCAGGAGTATCTTCTTCCACCTGAACCATGAAAAAGTTTTGATCTGAATCTACAGCCCCTTCTGGGTTTCACCAGTATGCCTGTGTGCTTGGAAAGCAGGAACCACTGCTGCCCCCGCATGATTCAGAGCATCCATGTGGGAAAGACCAGTCAAAGACAGCCAAATTCTGACACTCCTTATGGCTCTTTTTACACCAATAAAGTTGAAATCGAAAGGGCAGGTTTGGGTGTAAAAGCTGCACATCAATCTCCGTGGTATGCTTTTATTTTTTGCGTCGGATTGATCATGTACATACCCAACCATAAACATTACTGGTTCCTTTAGAATATGAGTTAATAATGGTGAATCAAGGTAAGGATGATCCTAAATTAAAGAGGCACAACACAAAGCTTTGCTATAATCAAGGAAACTACTGTTATCTAGAGACATAGAACATCCATATTTAATTTTGTATTCTGTACTTTAGCCCCCAAAAATACTAATTACACTCCCTTTAGCCCCTTTGCATTGTGGCATCCAGCATATGCCCATCAGAAACAGTGAATACATGCATCAAGTGAAGAGTAGAGTAATTTCCTGTGGCTGTTTTACATGCAAGAGATTAAGCTGAGACTACCCCACAGAGTTTAAACAGCATGCTTGTAATAAAACTGATACCACAGTATCTAATCAGAAGACAAAAAGAAAGTCTGACATGCTTAATGCAGCATTCACATGTAAAATGTCTGCAGTGGAAACAGCCCAGCCCTCTAATTTCAGTCTTTGTTCCAAAATGAAACCTCAGGCCAGGTGCCTCTGAACATGTGTGAAAGTCCCTGTCAAAGGATGGGACAGAACTTCTCCATGGAAATGACGCAAAACTCAGACTGGACCCATGCAGGCAGAAACTCCCTGGAGCCCCTCAGAAGAGAGGCTCTGTTGGAGCCTGTTAGTAGGTGCATAATTGTCACATGTGACTTCACGAGGAACTTTTGAAATGTATCTGCATTTGAAATGACACTTTTGAAACATGTCTTGGTTGTCCTGCCCATTCCTCAATTAACTGAACAACACCACACAGCTCCTGTATGACATCAGACAAATTTACTGCATTATTTGATATCTTCCTAATGTCAAATATATCCCATAGACTTTGACACACGGTTTTCCTAAAGTAGTCAGACAAAAAATAATGATGCATTTAACCCATCTTACTGGGTTAAAAAAATAGACTGTCTGTCCACTTGGATCTCAGTAAGCTCTCGGGTGACACAGACAAGAGAGCCAGGGCTCCAGCATTTGCAGCAAATCACAGGGCTGATGTGTGAGCAAGCAAGCACCACAGGTGGGAGGGATGATACAGCCTGGGGCTGGGAGGCAAGTGGGGGAAGCTGGAGAAGGGCTGTGAGGGAGGCCAATAGGGAGGACCAGGATGTCAGGAGCAGCACAGGACAAGGCAGAGGCCAGAGGCAGAGGGAAGAGGCAACAGTGTGCCAGGAGTCACAGGCCAGGGGCAGAGCCGGCAGCGAGGAAGGAGCAGCAGGCAGAATGTGGGCCGGGTAAAGCTGCCCCCCCAGAGCCAAGTCAGCAGCCCTATGTGCAGCAGGCAGGGAGCCAGCAGCCACAAGCATATGAGGGCAGGATCAGGGCCTCTACCTATGCATGCACTTAAGGATGAAGTCTATTAGCATTTGCTCAAGCCATTTCAAAAAAACCCAGTTACCGAGTTTCACTGATTAGGCAGTGATGAGCTCAGGCTCTGCACTACAACCATTACTGCAGTATAAGCATCAGAAGGGAAAGTGGTCTTTTAAGGCTCAGAATAAAAGACACAGTTCACAAGCTTCTAAATTACCTGCGTCTTTGACTGAAGGCTGAAAGCTATGTTCAAGCTTGAAAGATATTAAGGAATTCCTTGAAGATCCCCATTAATTAAAGAAAAAAAAAAGGCAACAAAAGAAAATCCACATTGAGTATTCAGTAACAATTCTCTTCGAGATTAATCTGCACACTCTTAATACAGATCAGTGAACACCAAAAATGGATCAGTACCTGCTTTGTAAGTCGTTCAGGTGCAATTTGCCTACATAATGGGTGGCTGATGAGACAGTGATGATCCTAGCATTGTGACTGTGCGTTCCTGATTGCCTCAGCTTATCCAAGAGGAGGTTAGTCAACAGGAAGTGTCCCAAGTAGTTCAAGCCGAAGTGCTCCTCAAACCCATCCTCTGTCTTCCTTTCAGGGACCAGCATCACCCCAGCTGGAGGAGAAAGTAGAGGTAAAACCTGATGATTTATTACAGAAAAACAGCAAGCTAGAAGGAGCATGGAACTCCTGCTACAGTATAGAATCATAGAATAGTTAGGGTTGGAAAGGACCTTAAGACCATCTAGTTCCAAATTCACACTAAACCATGCCATCCAAGGCTATGTCCCACCTGGCCTTGAACACCGCCAGCAATGGAGCATTCACAACTTCCCTGGGCAACACATTCCAGTGCCTCACCACCCTTA